>ONZH01013480.1:0-42746 GCA_900303285.1 Rhinella marina
GGGCGGTTACACCGTGTTGAGGCCTGAGCAGGTTGAACAGGTGCAATGGATAGCCGATAGCGCTTCCACACAGTTTGTCCACCAGCAGTCTCACCACAGTCTCACTCTGACCCTTCCTCCTCCACACCTGGCCAACAGATCATCCCACCCTTGACCCCTCCCAGGAGCTCTTTTCGGGTCCTTTTCAGATGTCCGGAAGAATCCCAGGAGCTAGGAGAAGGAATTTGTTTGTAGTGATGCCCAAACACCTTGAGTTTTCGCCATCCTCCTGCTGATGTGGACCCTGAGCCAGCATCTGTTATCATGAGCGATGATGATGATGAGACGCAGTTGCCATCAAGGGAGGCTGTTGGAATGTCCAGTGGGCAGGAGGAGGAGAGCAGAGTGAGGAAGTGGAAGAGGAGGGTGGTGGATGACGAAATGACGACCCCACTTGGCCAGGGGTGATGTCCAGCGAGGAAGCAGTGGAGAGGTGGTGGTCTGCGCAGCACCGAAAAGCCGCAAGAGGCAGAGGATGTCCAGGCAGAGGGATGTCCAGAGGCAGAGGGATGTCGCACAGGGCAGAGGGATGTCCCACAGGCAGAGGGATGTCCAGAGGCAGAGGACAGTCCAGACAGAGAAGTGAGCCCACAGCCAGCAGGGCGAAGCTGTTCCCGGCAGCGGGCAGTCGCGCGAAGCTCCCCCATCGAGCCTCGTACTTCTGTGGTGTGGAGATTTTTTAATGTTTTGTGCGGATGACAAACTGAGCGCGGTTTGCACACTCTTGCTCCACTCAAAACTGAGTAGGGGCTCTGAGAAGAGCAATCTGACCACCTCAGGCATGCGGCGTCACTTGGAATTCAAGCACTGGGCTGAGTGGGAGAGAGCAAACGCAATACAACTGCGCCCGGTCTTGCTGCCACTTGCCTCTTCCCCTCTTGTTGTGTGCTGCCACTGCGTCCAGACTCCAGCCAGGACACCTCCACATCGCCTCTGCCTTGGCTACTTTGGGGCCTTCTCCTTCAGCCTCCCCTTCCCCGCCTCTTCGCCTGCACCTTCACACTCCTCGTCCCCAACAACTGTCCATTCACAGGCGTTCGAGCGCAGGCGGAAGTACGCCTCGAATCACCCCCCAGCCCAAGCTTAAACTGCCACATCTCCAAACTGCTGGCCCCTGGAGATGTGCCGTTTAGCTTGTGGAGACGCAGGCCTTCCGCGACCTGATGGCGGCTGCGCACCTCGTATTTCCGTCCCAGCCGCCACTACTTTTCGGAGTGCCGTCCCCTCCCTGCACAGCACGTGTCGCGTAACTCAGCGGGCCTGAGGTACGCAGCAGCGCAAAGGTCACTTGACACCGACTCGTGGACAAGCGCTTGCGGCCAGGGACGATACTCTTTGACGGCACACTGGGTGAATGTTGTGAAGCGGGACGGGGTCGAACAGAGACGCCTACCTCCCCCCGCCAAGATTGCCAGCATGGGTTCTGATACACCCCCCTCCTCTCCTCCTCCTCCTCCTCCTCTGCCTAACATCGCCTCAGCCGCTAGCTGGAAGCGTTGCAGCACTGGCGCGGGAACGTCAGCAGGGGTGCTTAAGCTCATCAGCTTGGGCGACAGGAAGCACAGCGCCCCAGAGGTGAGGGACGCCATATTGCAGCAAGACGGAGATGTGGCTGTCGCCGCTGCAGCTAGGACACAGGGCATGGTCGTGTGCGATAACGGCGTAACCTGGTGGCGGCTCTGGAGCTTTGCGAACTCAATCACGTACCATGCCTGGCCCACGGTTTTTTAATCTGGTAGTCCAAAAATTTCTAAAGACTTACCCAACCTGCAGAGCTACTGGTGAAAGTGCGGCGCTTGTTGCGCTCACTTTCGGAGGTCAACTGTAGCTGCTGCTAGCTTAAAAAAACTCCAGCAACGCCTCCATTTGCCTCAACATCGCTGTTGTTCGACCTGCCCGACTCGCTGGAATTCCACCTATTCCATGTTGGCCAGGGGTGGTGTGAGCAGCAGAGAGCAATTGAATGGAGTACCCAGATTATGAATCCACGCGTGCCCTCCAACTCAGCTCCCTCAGTTTGCAACCACGAGTGGCCATGGATGGCAGACATATGCGATGTACTGCGTATCTTTGAGGAGTCCACCAAGAAGGTCAGCAGCGAGGACGCTATAGTGAGCGTAAACCATGCCGCTTCCTATGCGTCCTTTAAAGAATCCCTCATTGCAATAAGGGAGAATGCATTGCACGCAGAGGAGACGGGGGTAGGAGGAGACGCAACGGAGCTACACAGTCAGACCACACTTTTGTCTGCTTCACGGTGCAGTTGCAGGAGGAGGAGGATGAGGAGCGAGGAGGACGACGTGGGAGGTGGCTGTGAGAGGAGGAGGGATGCTGGCGGCCGAGGGTAGCAGTCAGGCTGTGTGCGTCCCATTGGTTCAGCGCGGATGGGGCGGAGAGGAGGCGGAAGAGGAAGAGGAGGAAATGGCAAGTGATCCTTCTGGTGGGGGCAGTGACGTCATGCCTATTCAGAGTCTGGCACACATGGCCAGAGGTGGGACCTCTTGGGCTCCACATAATTTTTAGAGGTCTCACCTCTTGGGCCTCCATATTTAACAGGTCTCACCTCTTGGCCTCCACATAATTTTTAAGAGGTCTCACTCTTGGGCCTCCACAAAATTTTAAAGGTCTCACCTCTTGGGCCTCCACATAATTTTAAGAGGTTCCACCTCTCGGGCCTCCACATAATTTTAAGAGGTCTCACCTCTTGGGCCTCACAAAATTTTAACAGGTCTCACCTCTTGGACATAATTTTTAAGGGTCTCATCTGGGCCTCCACATAATTTTTAACACGGTCTCACCTCTTGGGGCCTCCACATAATTTTAAGAGGTTTTTAACAGTCTCACCTCTTGGGCCTCCACATAATTTTAACACGGTCACCTCTTGGGCCTCCACAAAATGTTTAACAGGTCTCACCTCTTGCCTCCACAAAATTTTTTAAACAGGTTCACCTCTTGGGCCTCCACATAATTTTAAACACGTTTCTTGGGCTCCACATAATTTTTAAACGTCTCACCTCTTGGGCCTCACATAATTAAAATTTTTAACAGGTCTCACCTCTTGGGCCTCCACAAAATTTAACAGTCTCACCTCTGGGCCTCCACAAATTTTCAGGTCTCTCACCTCTTGGGCCTCCACATAATGTTTAACAGGTCTCACTCTTGGGCCCACCCTCCACATAATTTTAAGAGGTCTCACCTCTTGGGCCTCCCACATAACTTTTTAACGTCTCACCTCTTGGGCCTTTTAAAGGTCTCACCTCTTGGGCCTCCACAAAATGTTTTAAAGGTCTTCACCTCTTGGGCCTCCACATAATTTTAACACGTCTCACCTCTCCTCCACATAATTTTTAAGAGTCTCACCTCTTGGGCCTCCACATAATTTTAAGACCCTCTCCTCTTGGGCCCTCACAAATTTTTAAGAGGTCTCACCTCTTGGGCCTCACAAAATTTTTAAGAGGTTCACCTTTGGGCCTCCACAAACGTCTCACCTCTTGGGCCTCCACATAATTTTTAAGAGGTCTCACCTCTGGGCCTCCACAAAATGTTTAAACGTCTCACCTCTTGGGCCTCCACAAATCACCTCTTGGGCCTCCACATAATTTTAACAGGTCCACCTCTTGGGCCTCCACAATAATGTTTAAGAGGTCCCTCACCATCTTTAGCCCTTCCCACACAATTTTTAAGACGTCTCACCCTCTGGGCTCCACAAATTTTCCAATGAGCCTCTGGCCAGCCCCACGGCCTCTCCTGCCTTTGCGGTCCTACGCATCCCTCAACATCCCCACTGCTGTTACCTGCTAGACATGACACTGGGCCAGGTCGGTGACTGACATTCAAGCGCCAACAATTTGGGCATTTAAGGCTTCTGCATGTGTTTGAGTTGTTTTTACATTTTAAAGAAAGACATGTCTGACCACATCTCACACACACAATGACATTAGGGGTGGGGTCTATTTGCTTTCCCCCTTGCCTATGCATCTGTGGTTGTCATAGGCAACGTGATTTTAAGGGGTGCAGAATTTTATCTTCTTTTTTGTCTAGTTTGGCTTGGGGTCCATGGCAATGTTGAGGAAAGAAGGTTTCCTTGTATGGTCTCACTTTACAGAGAGGTTATATTGTCTTTGGAGTGTATTGTTGAGAGGCTGTGATAGTGGCGTAATAGTGCGACTTGGGCGCGTTATATGCACCCAGACATGCTTCCCCTGCTGTCCCAGTTGCATTCCACAGTGTTCGCATCCTTTTTGAGGTTTCAGGTGGACTTGGTGACCTCCAAGTGGTCGAATTGAGATTTCCCAAGTGGCGAGCATTTTTCCCCATAAGACTTTAATGGGATTCGATATTCGTCGAATAGTTCGAATTTCGCGGTCTATTCGAATCGAATTTCGAACTTTCGAATATTTCACTACTCGCTCATCTCTAATAAGCAACTTTTTCAAAAAATTTGATTTAGGTACAAAGGGGAGAGAGAACAAGCAACTGGAAAAGAGATGCACAAGTCACTACCTCCAGAAGCTATAGTGGCTCACCTCTTCAAAACTCTGGATTAACAGAGGGTGTTCTGACAACTGGCTCACCCACCGCCAAACAATAAAATATATAAATGTATAAATATTGGCAGGCACACCTCCACCTAGATATTGCACGTAGACTAGAGATGAAGAACTAATTTCATATTTTGAAATTCGTTCACGCTTCGTCTGGTGGTAAAAGGTAAATTACATTAATGATTCCATTACCACGGACCATAGCACAATTCTATGATGGAATGCATAACAGAATGTCTTTAGAGGCATTTCGTTATTAATTTAGCCATAATAGAAGTCTATGCCTGCATAACGGAACCCTCCGGTCTCGCTATGCAGAAGAGGAGTCCCCTGCATAACGGAAACGGGACGGATCCGTTATGAATGCCATAGACTTCAATTATAACGGAATTCCTCTAAAGGCATTCCGTTATGCATTCTGTCATAGAATTCCCTTATGATCCGTGTTAATGGAATCCATAACGCAATTCACCTTTTACCACCAAACAAACGAATTTCAAATTACTGTATGAAATTCACTCATCTCCAACTGGGACCTAGCTGGATAAAAATAAATAAAAAATACATATACACATAAAAACTTAAAACATATAATTGATATATCTACCATATAGATTAATCCATTCTATGTATGACAACATTGTAGCCATACGTATCAAGCTAGCCACCTGGATAATTCCAGCCAAAGAAGAACTGATATAAAAGGTTAATAGTTCACATAGAAATATTTATGGATAAGAATGAGGTCTTTCCAGTGAACTACAATTTAAATGGTCCCCCCCCCCAGAGAAGTTTTCTATAGTGTTGATCGAGCACCGTAGGTCTCCGTTCTACCGAGCACCCGAGCACAATTGGAAGTCAATGGGAGAACCAGACACACTAAACCAGGCACCCCCTGCTCTGAAGAGGGGAGGGTGTCTGGTTCATAGGTAAAGGTGAGAAAATGATGGAAACACCACTGAAATTGTTTGGGAACAGCATGGGGAGGATGTCTGGATGCATCTTGGACTCCAAAGTCGCTGCTGGGAACGATGTTGTCTGAGTATTACGCCACTTTTACGGAATGACAATAATACCCAAAAAAAAATAACATTGATTTTAGAGGAAATATTGTTAGGAAACATATATTAACTTGTATATAAAGTGCAAGTGCTGCCAAAAATTACAAGGAAGAGGCACTCCGATACAACCGGTATATCACATAAAGAAGGACCTCATTGACATTGTGGTACAATTGTTCATCGTGGGACTCCTACACTCATAAAGCCTATGCACAAAGGGAAAGGGCTGCCAAAAATTAAAAGGAACAGGCACTCCAATACACCCTTTATTACACATAGAGGAGGGCATCAGAAACACCCGTGAAAAATTATTATTGATGGCCTGCTGCTGACACTCAAAAACATTGAGTGCTCAGCAGCTGGCCCTCCTCCCTAATGTTTTACACGGTCAGATCAGCAGCAGGCCCTCGCTCCTAATGCTTTTGAGTGTCAGCAGCACTCAAGGTCAACATGTTAGCAGGAGGACCAGAGTGAGGAAGTGGAAGAGGAGGTAGTGGACGATGAAATCACTGACCCAACCTGGGAAGGTGGCAAGCAAGGACAGCAGTACAGAGGGAAAGGGATCCGCAGCACCGCAACAGGCTGGAAGAGGCAGTAGGGTGGCAAAAGGGAGAAGACAGGCCACACCAAACAGGTCCACAACTGTTCCCCGGAGCACCCCCTTGCGGCAATCTCCCTTGCCAAGGGGTAGGTGTTCCGCAGTCTGGCGCTTTTTTGAGGAAAGTGCTGACGATAAAAGAATTGTCATTTGCAACCTGTGCCGTACCAAAATGAGCAGGGGTGTGAACACTAGCAACCTGACCACCACCAGCATGATCCGCCACATGGCAGCAAAGCACCTTAATAGGTGGGCCGAACGCCTGGGTCCACAATCGGTGTCTGCAGGTCACACCACTGCCTCCTCTTCCCCTGTGTTACATGCTGGCCAATCCCCTGTCCAAGACTCAGGCCCAGATGCCTCCTTCCCTGCACCAGGACCTTCGCAAGCACCATCAGCGAGCACATCCACTTCTGTGTCCCAGCGCAATGTACAGATGTCCATACCCCAGGCCTTTGAAAGAAAGCGCAAATACCCAGCCAGCCACCCACTCATAGGCCATAGCACAAATTGCGCAACTTGCCAAAATGCTGGCCCTGGAAATGTTGCCGTTTAGGTTTGTGGACACTGAGGCTTTTCGCAGCCTGATGGTGGCGGCTGTCCCTCGTTACTCAGTACCTAGCCACCACTATTTTTCCTGGTGTGCCATCCCCGCCTTACACCAGCATGTGTCCTGTAACATAACCCGTGCTCTGACCAACGCAGTTACTGGGAAGGTCTACTTAATGACTGACACATGGACAAGTGCTTTTGGCCAGGGACGCTACATTTCCCTGACGGCACACTACGGGTGAACGTTGTGGAGGCTAGGAGCGAGTTGAACCCTGGGATGGCACAGGTGCTACCGACGCCAAGGAATGCGGGCCCTACTTCCATCAGGATTTCCGCCACCATCTACATTAGCGGCTGCAACCCCTCCTTCTCCTCCTCCACTTCAACCTCAGAATTCTCATCTTGCAGCACCATTCAGCCATCAGTCAGTAGCTGGAAGCAGTGTAGCACTGCAGTGGGGAAGCAGCAACAGGCTGTGCTGAAACTTATTTGCTTAGGTGACAAACAACACACCGCCACAGAGCTGTGGCAGGGTATAAGGGACCAGGCAGAGCTGTGGCTCTCGCCACTCAACCTACAACCAGGCATGGTTGTGTCTGATAACGGCCGCAACTTGGTGGCGGCTTTGGAGCTCGGCAAGCTCACACACAAACTGTCACGCTCAGGTGTGGGGGGAAAACCACACAGAACGTAGGAGGGAAAGAAGATTAGGCTTGGAAACTAAGGAAGTAAGATAGACATCTCCTAAAGGAAACCCTGACTCTAATCCTGACTGACTACCAGTATGAACAGGCCTCAAATGTAGGCGAGTTCATACACAGGAACCTAAACCAAACTGACCCTATATGACCCTGGAACTAATGACAGGAATGAGTCTACCTGCTGAATGAGTCTACCATTCTACCAGGAAGGACGGACAGGAGTCTCCCTCAGGCCAAACAACTGGGAAATGTAATGTAACACACAAAAGGGAAAGAGGACGCTTATCTTCAATGAAGAAATGGAAGCTCTCAGCTGAGAGCCAACACCAAACCACCACAATATCCACTGATACTATAAACTGCAAGAACTAGGGTAGAATCAGCAATAAATAGGGTAGAGACAAGTACCACACCAGCAACACATGAGGGAAAAGGGTGTGGTAAATACCAACAACAAAAATGGAAAACATGTCAGATCATACCAAGTGTTGCCAATCTGACCTCCTGTTACCTGTCACAGGAATGTCCGTGACACATACCATGCCTGGCCCACATCTTCAACTTAGTGGTTCAGCAGTTTCTCAAAACCTACTCCAATTTGCCTGAGCTGCTGGTGAAGGTGCGTCACCTGTGTGCCCATTTCCGAATGTCACCTACAGCTTCCACCGGTCTGGCAACGCTGCAGCAGTGCTTGCACTTGCCAGCTCACCAACTGCTGTGCGACCTGAGCACGCGCTGGAACTCCACCTTCCACATGTTGGCCAGGCTTTGTGAGCAGCAGAGAGCAGTAGTGGAATACCAGCTGCAACACGGTCGTCGCCTTTCCAGTCAGCTTCCGCTCTTCACAAGCGACGAGTGGGCATGGATGTCTGACCTTTGTGAGGTTTAACGCAACTTTGATGAATGTACACAGATGGTGAGCAGTGATAATAGTATTATCAGTGTAACCATCCCACTTCTGTGTCTACTAAAACGCTCACTGCTCACAATAAAGGCGGACGCTTTGCATGTGGAAGAGGTGGAAACGGGGGAAGACACTACACAGGGTGATAGCCAGACCACCCTCGGTTTGTCTACTCAGCGTAAATTGGAGGAGGAGGAGGAAACGGTTGCCCCCGCTACCCATAGCAGTCCCATAGCATATTTACTCCATCTCTTCGGCGTGGATGGGCAAAAGAGGAAGAAGAGGACGAGGAGATTGAGAGTCATCCTCCTGGTGAGGACAGCGAAACCTTGTCTGTTGGGACTCTGGCACACATGGCTGACTTCATGCATTTTAGCCAACACAGATCACTGGTTGTTCACCTTTCTCGACCCCCGCTACAAAGAGAACTTCTCATCTCTTGTTCCTCTGGTGGAGAGGACTAGCAAAATGGTGCAATACCAGTAGGCCCTTGTGGAAAAATTGCTTCAAAAATTTCCAGCTGACAATGCTGGTGGCAGAGTACGTAGTTCCTTGGGCACCCGAGGAGGGGAGACAAGGGGAACACACAGCAGTTCCAACAGAGGTAGGGCGACACTCTCTAAGGCCTGGGACAGTTTCATGACCCTCACCCTGATGAGCGGCCTAGTGTCAAAATGAGGCAAAAGTTTTGGAAGATGGTGAAGGAGTACCTAGCTTACCGTGTCAACGTCCTCAGTGATCCCTCTGTGCCTTAAAATTATTGGGTGTCTAAGCTAGACACATGGCACGAACTGGCGCTCTACGCCTTGGAGGTGCGGGCCTGCCCTGCCGCTAGCGTTTTGTTGTAGCGGGTATTTAGTACCGCTGGGGGCATAATAACTGAAGCACATCTGCCTGTAAAATGAAAATGCTGACAGGTTGACGCTTATCAAAATGAACAATGCCTGGATTGCCCCTAACTTCGCTATCCCACCAGAGGAAAGCGGCTAAACATAAAGGAACTTTAAATGTGGCTTTTAGAGTGTATTAAATACACTGTATTCCCATGCACCCATTCCTCTTTCCGTCCTCTTCCTCCATTTTTTTCCTCTATTATATCAAACTGCTTATTAGGCTGCCCTCGCCTTTAAATTTTTAAGAGGTTCACCAGCAGGCCCTCACCCATAATTTTTTAGACGGTCAGATCAGCAGCAGGCCCTCGCCCCTAATTTTTTAACCTAAAAAATTAACCTCACTGTGGTCCTGTTCCTGACATGTTGACCTAACCAGAACCTCTCTTGCGCCACCCTGCAAACTGGGACATGAAGCTAGGAGTTTTGGATGACTTTGTTTCTTTTTGCTCTACCAGCAGACACAGTTTCGCCACGCCCAGAGCCATTGCCTCTGCGTGCACCATCAGCAGCACGCCCACTTCCCTTGTCCCTTACTGCTCGCCTTGCTCATATTAAATGGTATATATATCAGTTTTTCACAAGTACAGTAGCACAGATATTTTTTAAGTTTATGAGCAGAAAAATTTCACCGAATGTCAGAAATATTTAGAATGCGCAAACGTTATGCAGCAGACGCAGCACAAGTAATGTCGCTGTCACCAACAGCAGGAAACATTTCACCGAATGTCAGAAATATTTAGGATGCACAAACGTTATACAGCACACGCAGGACAGGTAATGTCACATTACCTGCACTGTGTCTGCTGTATAACGTTTGCACAAGGAGGGACAGATAGTGTAGGGATAGGATTTGGCTAGGCAGGGCTAATTATTCTGTTTAAAAGACCCAAAAGTCTTTAAGGGCTATTGGAATATCTGGCTGCAATATTCTTTTTGTTTTAGGGTAAAAATTGCACAAGTTTGCCAGACCTTAACACCACCTGCGCAGCGTGTGCATTATAACATTTCTGCATCCTAAATACCTGACATCCAGTGTCATATTTTTATGCCAATAATCAAGGCGACATTAGCTGTGCTGCGGGTGCATTATAACGTTTCTGTATCCTAAATACTTGACATCCAGTGTAATTTTTTTCTGCCGCTAATCTAGGCGACACTACCTGTGCTGCGTGTGCATTATAACGTTTTTGTATCCTAAATACCTGACATCCAGTGTCATTTTTTATGCCGCTAATCAAGGCGACATTACCTGTGCTGCGTGTGCATTACAACTTTTCTGTATTCTAAATACCTGACATCCAGTGTCATATTTTGTATGCCGCTAATCAAGGCGACATTAGTAATTAGTGGCAGAAAAAAATACACAAGATTTCAGGTATTTAGGATACACAAACGTTATAATGCACACGCTGCGCAGGTGTTTTTAAGGTCAGGCAAACTTGCGCAAATTTTGCCCCAAAACAAAAAAAAATTGTAGCCAGATATAACAATAGTCCTTAAAAGGACTTTTGAGTCTTTTAAACAGAATAACTAGTCCTGCCTAGCCAAATCCTATGCCTACACTATCTGTCTGTCCTTGCGCAAATGTTATACAGCAGACGCAGCGCAGGTAATGTCGCCTTGATTAGCAGCAGAAAACAATACACTGGATGTCAGGTATTTGGGACATACAAACGTTATACAGCCCTGCCTAGCCAATTTCTATTCCTACACTATCTGTCCCTCCTTGCAGCAGCTCTCGCTGACTCAGACTGAGCCGGGTCACATGTCACCGGCCATGTTCCCGGCTAGCTAGCTACTGTAATGCCAGTAGCCAACATGGCTACGGCATTATAGTGAATGACAGTTCCTCCCTGCAAGCTGATTGGCTGCGTAGCCAAGCATGTTCGCTCATCACTAGTGCTTTATCATCCATCTCCCTTTCCCACTTGCTTCTACTCCCTTTCTCATTTTCTACTTCTTTTTCCTCTTCTGTGTTCCTTTATGCCTTTTCTTCTTTTTCCTTTCTGTTTTGGAGTTCTCACATGGTGACGACATCATGACTTAGGGATGTATTATGCAATGATAATGACTTGTGATTTTATTACCAGTAATACTGTATAATAAATCGTATGTATTCTTTTGATTTTCATCAAATCATTTTTTTTTAAATTGGGTCTCTTACCATCTGAATTTTCTGGAACAAATTCTGGACTGAATCACTTATCTCTAATCTGGTCCATGGGTTCCATTTTTACAGGATCCAGAGTGAATATGGTACCTGTGTGACCATTACGTGACACAATAACTTCTGTTCCCACTACCTCCATTCTTTTCATTCATTTTTCTAAATTGTTCATTGTTAATCTTTTTTTTCCTTAGACAGTGCAAGGAATACGTACAGAGCGGATGTTGATGAGGTGGAGGAGGATCTTGTCTCAATAGAGTTATCAAACGTAATTCCTAACACAAAGGAGAAGTCAGTGATAAGACATTATTTCCCTGAAACATGGATTTGGAAACTGGAAGCTGTTGGGTAATGTACTGTTTCATCTGAATATTTGGCTACTGCAGAGACGGAGACAAAGGTATTCCTCTGTTTTTTAACACTAACCAAATATTTTGGGAAAATTGGATTTTGTTGCAAAACTTGCAACTACAGGGAATGGACAGCATTCCAGACTGTGAATGTGTAGAAGAAGCTGAAGGAGCAGAGAATGCCTTGTTACCTTATCAGTCAACTTTCTAATAATTACTTGTAACTCTATATCTGTGCAAACGCTTGACAGGAAGACTCTTGGGTGTGGTTGATTTTGTCACTGGCTAGCACCCACATATAACTTATTAAAGGGGTACAGTAGTGCACTGCACATTATAACCCCATACTCTATGTCCCAGGCGCTGATCTCCTTCTGTTCCCAATATGAAAACTCTGCTTTGTCATGCATCCATCACTAGGAAGAGTTCACTACAAAGAGATTTGACAGCTTCCTTGGTAACTGTATGAATTCCTATGAACAGAGCACCCCCTAGCGGTGGCTTCAGACAAATAGTTTTACAAATACACTGTGAGAGAAGCCGCAGACATGGAGCTGTATGGGGGATATTTATCTGTTTATTTATGCCAGTTGTTTATGTATTTGTTTTAGTTTTGTATTTGTCAGAAACTTTGCACTCTTGGAAAACTCAGGTAGCGTTTCCTTCATCATATTACAAAACATGATGGGGGGAGGTGGGGGGTGCACACTAAACTCTACTATGGAGCCCTTGATATCTATTTATGCCCCTTAGAATAATTAATATTTTACAGCCCTTTACTTATTTCAACAAGAATAATTTCCTGTTATTTCTTTCCAATCTGCTTGGATTAGGGACTCTGGGATTAGTGTTCTCCATGACACGGCTCCTGACACCATCACAGACTGGCATGGCGGGGCTTTTTGTATGGGTCCTGGAGGCTTTGGGCTTGCTTCGCCTGCACCTTTTCGCGTTTTCCAACCTTTCTTTGTGGACATCACTTTACCATATTCAGTGATCAGAGGAGAAACTTTCACTCTTAAATCCACAGTTTTTAACTATTTGAAACAGTGCATAAAGGTAAAAACCAACATGTTCTGTCATACAATAATAAATTGCAGGTTGTCTATTATAAATGCTGCTGAAAGGAGGATAGGATGAGAGGCAGGTGGAGTAGACAGATGCCTAGTGCTCCATTAGGGAGCACATTTTTGGGATTAAAGGGGTCATCCAACCCCTATAATAACCCCCCCTATTGTCTGGGCCCCTCATATAAATTATACTTACCCCTTTCCCCAGCACTCACATTGCTCCTGATCCCCGCACGGCTGCCTCTGCATCTCCCCATCATACCAATGGGGGGAGCAGCCAATAGCAGGCCACGATGAGAATGAGCCTCCCTAGCGTCACTAGAAATGCTAGGGAGGCTCATAACCGGCGTGTTCTGCTATTGGCTGTTCGCCCCTTCACCGAATGTTTAGTTCTGCGCGATGGGGAGAGGCAGCAGCAGCTGTGCATGATTCAGAAGCAACGCGAGTGCCAGGGAGCGAGAGTAAGTATAACCTACAGTATATGTGCGGCCCGGGCATTGGGGGGTCATTATAGGGGTTGGATAACCCCTTTAAAAAGCCCACATACTGCCTTTACTTTTTTAACAAACAGTGATGTTATGGTACAATGATAAGTAACACAATGGTGTCATATATAGGGAAAATGTAGTAGTGTTTCATAGTTACATAATTACATGGTTAATACGGTTGAAAAAGGACACATGTCCATCAAGTTCAACCAAGGGAGGGGGTAGGAGTGATGAAGGGGAGGGGGGACTGGTAACCTTAAGACATGACTCTACATTTCTTAATATGTGGTGACCTTCTTTTTCTCTAAGAATTTATCTAAGCCTGTTTTGAAGCCCTCAGCTGTCTTTGCTGTGACCAGCTCCTGCGGTAGACTGTTCCACAGATTCACAGTTCTTATAGTAAAGAAGGCTTGTCGCCCCTGGAGTCTGAACCTTTGCTTCTTCAGGCGGAGGCAGCGCCCCCTTGTCTTTTGAGGGGATTTTACCTGGAACAGTTTTTCACCATATTTTTTGTATGGGCCATTTACATACTTATACAGGTTGATCATGTCCCCCCTTATACGTCTCTTCTCAAGACTAAACAAGTTTAACTCCTTTAATCTTTCTTCATAGCTAAGATGCTCTATGCCCCTTATCAGTTTAGTTGCCCGTCTCTGCACCCTTTCCAGCTCCAGGACATCCTTCCTATAAACCGGAGCCCAGAACTGAACAGCATATTCCAGATGAGGCCGTACTAATGCTTTATACAGTGGTAATATGACATCCCTGTGACTCTCCCAGTGTTACTCCCCCTAGGACATAGGAGGCATGCAAGTTGTTAGTACCCAGATGCATAACTTTACATTTATCCACATTGAACCTCATCTGCCAAGAGGATGCCCAAACACTCAGTGTGTCCAAGTCAGCTTGTAATTTCTGCACATCTTCCATAGACTGGACTCTACTACAAAGCTTAGTGTCATCTGCAAAAATTGAAACAGTGCTGTTAATTCCTCCCTCAATACAGAGATGATAAACAGAGTGATGTCACAGTACAGAGATAATAAACACTGTGATGTCACAGTACAGGGATAATAAACACAGCGATGTCACAGTACAGAGATAATAAACACAGTGATGCCACAGTACAGGGATAATAAACACAGTGATGTCACAGTACAGGGATAAAAAACACACAATGATGTCACAGTGCAGAGATAATAAACACACAGTGATGTCACAGTACAGGGATAATAAACACAGTGATGTTACAGTACAGGGATAATAAACACACAGTGATGTCACAGTACAGAGATAATAAACACACAGTGATGTCACAGTACAGGGATAATAAACACAGTGATGTTACAGTACAGGGATAATAAACACACAGTGATGTCACAGTACAGGGATAATAAACACAGTGATGTCACAGTACAGAGATAATAAACACAGTGATGTCACCGTACAGGGATAATAAACACAGTGATGTCACTGTACAGGGATAATAATCACAGTGATATCACAGTACAGAGATAAAAAACACAGTGATGCTACAGTATAGGGCTAATAAACACAGTGATGTCACAGTACAGGGATAATAAACACACAGTGATGTCACAGTGCAGAGATAATACACACAGTGATATCACAGTACATAGATAATGTCACAGCACTGGGATAATAAACACAGTGATGTCACAGTACAGGGATAATAAACACAGTGATGTCACTGTACAGGGATAATAATCACAGTGATATCACAGTACAGAGATAATAAACACAATGATGCTACAGTATAGGGCTAATAAACACAGTGATGTCACTTCACTGGGATAATACACACAGTGATGTCACAGTACAGGGATAATAAACATAGTGATGTCACAGTACATAGATAATAAACACAGTGATGTCACAGTACAGGGATAATAAACATAGTGATGTCACAGTACAGGGATAATAAACATAGTGATGTCACAGTACAGGGTTAATAAACATAGTGATGTCACAGTACAGGGATAATAAACACAGTGATGTCACAGTACAGGGATTATATACAGTATGCGTTATTGATTATTTATATACCTCTCATAAAAAGACCTTAACTCCATAAAAAGTAGTATAATGAACTGTTTATAGTCTAATTCAATTTATTTTAAGAGCATGTTTTCTTATTAACAGGTTAGGACTACACTTACACCATCTGCAGAGTTGGAAGAGAGGCCATGTGATGACTGCCAATATAGCAGCTGCCTCTGTGTAGATGAGAGCAAAACCTTCTACTGGAACCTTAAAGCCTCCAAACTGGGTAATGTCCTACACGGCAGATGATTTTCTGACAGTCAGGTTTCCTGATGCAGCTTTGAAAGCTGAAGTCTAGGGGCATGTTCACATGCCAAAATATGCATAGGAAAAATTGCAGTTTGAATGATACTTGTCTGTAAGCCCCATTCAATGAACCGATTGAGACCCACTGCAGTCTCCATGTGGAAATTACCAAGAGAGGACATGTTGAAAATCTGCATAGACATATTCATATTATGAACAGCACCAAAGATTCCCATTGACAATAACAGGTGGAGGATTCAGCATGGCTTTGAATGCAGAATCTGCACAGAGATTCACACACAAAATCCATCATGTGAACAAGCCCTAATAGTCAGTTTTACTTTTAATATTCTGAAAGGCTGCAACTGCCAGTAGGTGGAGCTCCATGCGCACTGAATTATACAGCTTGAATGGCTGCTGAATAGAGAGAATGGAAAGGATGGATTTGGCACATAAATGAGCCGAACGGAACCTAAGGACCCCATAGACTATAATGGGGTCTGTTAGGTTTCCGTTTAGAAGAAAGATTTTGGAGCGGAGACAAAAGTAGTGCATGGAGGACTGTTGTCTCCATTTCAAAAATCTCCGTCGGAGCGGAAACCTAACAGACTCCATTACAGTCTATGGGGTCCTTATGTTCCATTCGGCTCAGTTATGTGCCGAATCCGTATTTCCGTTCTCCTGCTCCTAAACAGGGTAGGAGAACGGAAAGGCTGAATGGTGATGTGAACGAAGTCTAACTCTATCCCTGTAAGAAGGAAAAGTGAACATTTTCAATAATTAAAGATGTAGTACTGCTTAGTTCACTCTGACAACCCAGGATCATCGTGACCACATACTAGATAATAGTCCTTTAATTTCTAGCAGTTTCTAAATATAACAGCTCATTGCTTTAAATGCAATTAGGTATAATGTAGGAAGCAGAGTGTTTAATATTTCACCATAAATATGGGGATATTATAACTAAAATAACTAACTAAAATATGCATTGTTCTCAGAAGATCTGTAAATTACTAATAAATAACTAAACTAGTGAATAGTGGATTAAAAAAAAGCAAATAATGGCATTTGAAAAAAAACATTGTCGTCATTTTCAACTATCTGAGAAACACAATTGGGTCTCCTAAGAGCAAATTCACCTTGTAAATTTCTTCTGCTGCAAACACAGGGATCCATGTAGCATGGACTATGAACTAAAGATGGTTTACAAATGGTCAGAACTGACTGTATAGTTACTTTGCTCTTGGTCTACCTCTTCATGCTTTCATACAGTTAAAGCATACCTAACCTCTCAACACACTCTGCATTAATCAATAGTGAGGAATAACATGATTTCTGGCCATTATATGACTTATATGTGTGATTTTTAGCAGTTTTACTGAATATCCAGTTTGCAGTTCTCCCAGAGGTGGGAACTGTACTTGCCTCTGTTAGCCATAGTTTTGCTTCATCAAAAGAACCTGTAAGGACGCACTCCCTTCGGCCATCCAGGAACACTCTTTATATGCTTGCTTTATGGTGGAGCTTGGCATTCGATGCACAGAGCATTTTGGAACTTACATCCAAGAAATGGTGACTAGAAATATACAAATATATTATTTTTCAGAATTTAATGTTATATATAGTAGCTGAGACTTTTTCTGGAGGTGACAGATTCTAAAACCTAGAAACCTAGAAGTTAGAAAATAAAGGGGTTGTCTCATCACAGATAATGGGGCATATTGCTAGGAAATGCCCACATTGTCTGATAGGTGCAAGTCTCGCACTTATATCGAGAACAAAGCCCCAATAGTGTTGTAGGGTGCACTGTGCATACGCAGCCGCCCTCCGTTCATTTTCTTTGGGGGCCACTGAAAATAGCCAAGCACTGGCTTGTCTACTTCCAACAGGCCCATAGAAGTGATTGGGAGTGGTGGCCGGTCATGGGCGGAGCACTCCTGTTCACTTCCATGGGGAGAGTGCTTGGTGGTGGCTGGACCGGAGCCCTCTAGCCACCACCTTGCGGGGCTCCATTACCGATATAGGTGCAGGTCCCACCCGAACCTATAAGACAAAGGGGGCATATTGCTGTGATAAGACAACCCCTTTAAATGGGAACTGACCTGCAGTAACCCAACGCAGCCACTATACATCGGATAGAGCTGTTAGCTTCTGGCTTTGTCTGCTGTGTATTTTTTCAGCACCTGAGAGCAGTCAATAGTTAGGGGTGTTGGATGTCAGATTGATGACCTATCAATAGGATCCAAAAAAAACCTTTATTAAAGGGGTATTCCCATCTCACAAATGTAGTTTGTATAGTTAGATATAGCCATACCAATATTATTACTAATAGAATGTTTATATATAAAATGTACCATTGAGAAGATTTGCCTATTTGTATGTCCATTGTCCCACACACATCAGTCAGGCCGTTGCCCCTAGTTACGACCCGGGTAGTGTCCAAAACGCAGATGTGAAAGTACCCTAAGATGTTTCTCTGCATGCTCATGTAATGTGTGTTCACAATACAGCAGTTACCTCAGAGCGGGTTTGAACAAGAGCAAGCCGGCCACCACTACTACTACATGGCAGCGGTGGCTGTAACTAGGGGCAACGGCCTGACTGATGTGTGTGGGACAATGGATATACAAATTGTCAAATCTTCTAAATGGTACATTTTATATAAATACATTGTATTAGTAAAAATATTGGTATGGCTATATCTAACTATACAAACTACATTTGTGAGATGGGAATACCCCTTTAATACAGGAAATAGGAGATAGTTTCCCCACTGCCCTGGCACTGTAATTTGAGAGATATTCAGTCTGTATATAATTGTATGATAATTTGTAAACTTTAAGATCATATAAAAGGGAACTAATAGTATAAAGTATCACATTGGATACCAAAGTACTGCCAGTCTTGCTATCGTGATATGAGATTCCCTCTTGTCTTTCTTACCATGTTATGTTCATTGCTATATTCAGGGCATGTGAATGTCACTGTCACAACAGAAGCTCTGGACACACCCGATTTATGTCACAATGAGGTGCCTATTGTCCCAAAACAGGGAAGTATCGATACGGTGGTGAAGCCATTGCTTGTTCAGGTTAGTTTCATGGTTTGAAACATTTTATGCTATTTGGGTTCATGTTCTTGACAATGTAATGTGCACCAAACCTGCACATACTTCATCCATGAGGTACTGTATACTCTCCTAGAGGCAACGCTTCCTTAAAATGGAATGTGAAGGAGCATGATACATTTTTTCTCTACAGTCTCCAAAGTCAAAATATGGAGATCCGTCATCTAGCCATGTTCATGATCCCTAAGGCTGGCCATGCACATTAGACCTATGTGGCTGAACACACTGAACATCTAATGTCTGTGGCATCCTTCCAACTTTCACCTGACAGCTGAAGGATTGGGCATATTGGATTTAAACTGCCCAATGCTTTTGTTCTTGGTTGACAGAGGTGTAATCTCTTTGATGTTTGACAGATGGGCAATTTTTTATTACTATGGCAATTGTGCTGTTGCATTGTATTTTTTTTTTCCTTTGGGTATCTAGCCATGGCTGTGTGCACCTGCACACTGGGATGTGCTGACTGATCCCCTTTTTCTTTGCAGCTGACAGAGGTGTACCCTTTGGTCAATCTCACGTGTATGGACAGCTTAATAGTGGCCTATGCTACATATAAAGACATGCTCTATTTTCTTCTTATGAGATGTATATTTGTGTTTTGGTCAGCCAGGGGGAGTGTTGGAGGAGAAATCATACAGTGCTCTACTGTGCAGCCAAGGAGAAGGTAAAAATGGAAACTTAATTACATAAATGACTTTGTTTCTCCATCAAAACGTATATGTACAGAAATCCACATAGCCCAAATTGCAGCATTCAGAAGTCATTTGGCTCCCTTTTATAGATGAAGGACCCCAGACCTGTCAAGGTTAATTCTGGCCTCTTTCTTCACTACTGTTTCACTACAACAGACCCCAGGAGTGATGTCCTGAGTGAGTTCACCGGGACACAACACTTCACTACCCCTCCCATCCTCTACACTGGCCCTACAGGGCCTCATTGCATAGAGCCCTATAGCCTCCATGTGCTGCCATACCAAGCTCCATCAAATTCTGCATGTACAGATCTGGCCTAGAAGCAGTATAGCATCCAACAAAACATACCAATCCACAAATCAGGCATGGAAACCCATGTAATTTAGGTTGCATGTTCGCCTCACCTATGGTTATAGTTTTGGCCATCATGCTGTGTGTTATTTCATACATTATATTTCTCTTTTTGTCCTAGATGATTCTAAAGTGGAAGAGATTTCATTGAAGATTCCTGAAAACATTCTGAAGGATTCTGAAAGAGCCCACATTGTAGTAATTGGTAAAATTGAATTATAATACCCATATAATTTGAATAATTGTATCTGTGAACTTTACGGGAACAAACCATCAGTGGTTCTATCCCATTAGCTATTGAGTGCAGGATTGACCTTTGCAGAGAGACTGCAGTATTGGCAAATTTAGGGTTAGGGAATTGATCTAAGGTTCATTGGAGGGTGTTGGGGAAGAAACATTCCTCAGAATTTTCAGTCCTGGATGAAAAATTAGGCACCATAATGGAAGTCCCAGTGGGAAGTGTTGGAATTGGGTATTTCGCCCACTGTATAGTTAATAGGGTTATCCTGGAAAAAATAATGATGACTTATCCTCAGGATAGGCCATCATTATCACATTGGCAGGGTCCAAGTCCCGGCACCCCTACCAATCAGCTGTTTCAGGGAGCCATTGCGCTCACCTGAGCTCTGGTCAACAATCCAGGCTCCCAGGAGCTTTCCAAGGACAGTAACTTACATTGTATAGTGGCAGAGCTTGGTATTGCAGCTCAGCCCCATTTTCTTTTTTTTATTCTTTATTTAAGAAAATTATACAAATTAAAAACAATGATCAGACGTCTCAGTAAGGAGGGTATACGGTAAACAGATATGATGAGAGGCCATATGAAAGACATATGAATTACATGCTATGTTGTACAGAAAAGCATGACCAGTCTACATATAGCAATATAGATAACAGACCAGTAAGTGAAAAGAAGTTGTTATGTCTTATCCAATAAAACGTGTATACTCTATACAGATCTATTAATATGCCTCAAGGCAAATATATTGAGAGCAAGAAAACAAGAAAACAAGAAGACACTAGGGTAAAGGGCTAACTGGAACAATGGGGAAGAAAGGACGTACTATAGAGTAGTGTTAAAATTATGCTGGAAAGATAGACAAAAAAGGGGGAGTCTAGGGAAGGGAAGAAGTGGAAGGTCTCCATTAGAGCTCAGCCCCATTTTCATCAATGGGGCTGAGCTGCAACTAGGCCTCATGACCGATGTATATTGATGTAAATGGCCTAGGAAGAAGCTCAGGTGATCAAGGCCTCTTCCAACAGCTGATCATTGGTGGTCCTGGGTATCGCAACCCCGCAGATCTGATAATAATGACCTATCCTGAGGATAAGTCATAAATATCTTTTCCTGAATAAACCATTTATTATAAAACATCATGTCATGGCCTTAGAAGTCAGTATGGGAGGATTACAGGAGACCATATTAAAGTTAGTGTAGTTTTGTTTAGGCAACTTCAAGTATATTTTTACAGTCTAGAGAGCCCTTTAACCAGTAGTTCAATTCCAACAGGAGATCTAATGGGCACGGCAATGCAAAATTTGGACCGTCTTCTGGCCATGCCATATGGATGTGGGGAACAGAACATGGTCCTATTTGCCCCCAATATTTTTATCCTTCAGTATCTGGAGAAGACTCATCAACTGAATAGTGAAATAAAAAACAAAGCCACTACATTTCTAGAGAGCGGTAAGTGACTGAATTTATATAGTTACCATTGTACTATAGATAACTGCACATCATACAACTCTTAGGGTTCATGCCCATGACCATGTGGCTGCTGGACCCGTATTGTGGCCCATAAACAGCGGGTCTGCAAAATTTGGGCCCAGGCCATTCTGGAACCGCATGACGGATCCATTCACTTGAACGGAGGCACGGATCGGAACCCCACGGAAGCACTACAGAGTCTCCGCACCACAAAAAAAGTAGTGCATGGTGAATTGGTGCTCGATCCGCATGCGGCGGCCCCATGGTCGGTGCCTGTGCATTGCGAGCCGCAATTTGCAGTCCGCAGCACAGGCCCAACCATTACAAGTTCTTGAGCATGAGCCCTTAAGCTACTTTCCACACCTGAGACGTGAATTCTGTCAGGTTATTCTGGCAGAGCACAGCCTGCCAAAGTTCTCTGGATCTGGCACTGCTAGATGCAACCATAGTGCCCGTTGGCCACATTAAGTATAGGTTGCATAGACACTATGGTACAGGTTCTATATACTTACAACTCAATGGTAGCTCCGCTTCCCATGTTTTAAGGCATATACAGGAGAATGTTGTTTACAATGTTGAAATGGCCTCTCCACAGGCCTTTACTGCGATTTTGCCCTTGGTCTCTCATGCTGTTCTATTTCTGTCTTTCCTCCACCCACCTGTGAAATTCTCCATGGCTATCTCCCAATTCTGTGTTCATTTTGGTTCCCGGCTCTGTGGAATTCATGTCTGCCCACCTCACCCCATTTCTCTCAGCTGCCTTACACCTCTGACAACCCGTCACTTGAACTCTATGCAAGCAAATTCTGTCTCCGCCTGCTGCCACAGTAATACAGAGAGATTTATTTTCCACCTACTGCCTTAATCATGTAGAGAAGCTCTTTGCTTCTTGCAGCCTCAATCTTACGGGATGACTCTTTTCCACCCACTGTCTGACACAGAGGAAATACACAATCTTCACAAGCCTACTCCTCTCCTGTTCCTAGGAAGGGCAACCCCTATATCATAACTAACTGCAACCACATAAGCAATGTGGTATCCTTACGCCTATGTGTTCTCATGCTCTGATGGGCCTGACTACACATCTCTCCCAACCAGGCTGGCATCAGCATTCTAGCTTAGGCATGCAGGCAAACTGCACCTGTTTTGAGTATAGTCCACTGGAACCAATAAAATAAAAGAAGTGAACAATATATTGCTCACCACTACAAGACCTGTGACAAGCAGAGTTCTAATCATGTCCCGAGTCCTGATCATGTTTGCAGGGGGTCACTCCTATTTACATGTCCTATGATAATATCAGCTTTAGCCAAAATATGTCTTTTCAACAGAAGACTGTTATCACTTTTTATTCTTCAATTCTTCAAATTGTCAAATTGGCTAATTCTGCTCCATATTTTGACATTTGATTTTTTTTTTCTTATATTAAACTGCAATTCCATTTAGGATATCAGAGAGAACTGACTTATAAACGTGATGATGGATCATACAGTGCATTTGGGAAAAGTGATAGCAGTGGAAACACCTGGTAAGAATGTAGACAATGGCATTGGTACTCAAGTAAGTTAACTGACCAAGAACTGTATTTTTGTGAGGTTATGATTTTTTGGGTTCTTGATCACTGGCTGCATGAGTATTTTATAGTTGCCATTTTCTTTTCTGCAACCAATAGTTTGGAATGTACTAAACTGTGATTGATCCCATCAATAGCTCTAAGAAAACTGGTCAGGAAATGCGAGCATTTAAAGGCTATGTACACCTTAGTGGGCAATTTTTTTATGATTCTATGTAGTAACTCATTTTGGGATAAATCATTTCTTCAATTACTCTTTTCTAAAATTATTCAACCATTCGGTCACAAAATGTTAACTTTGTCTAGCTGTACTTTCACATTCATTTATTTCTAAATACTAAAAGGTCATAAACATTTATTTAAGCCACATTCTTTTTCAGTAAGATAAGAGTTGCATTATAATTAGTGTTTATAAGGTCAGAGAGCAGAGATAAGGAGCTGAGCTACCTGATGGGAAACAGTAAAAATACAGAACCTGGTACTTGAGAATTTCAAGGTTGAACAGAGAAAAGGGCTCAAATTTTTTAATAAAGACCAATTGAAAAAAAAATTCCCTAAAGGTGTATATAGCATTTAATTTTTTTAAAAATTAAGCTTGTTTATTCACCCATGTAATGGGCCAACATTTCAACTTCATCAAGGCTATTTTGATTGCGCTAAAGTTAATTTCTAAAATGTGGCACCCGATTGTATGAAGGCCCCCATAACTAGTTGTCTTGTCTCTTTTTACTCTATATTTATTTACTTTTAGGTTGACTGCCTTTGTAGTGAAGTCCTTCAGTAAGGCTCGGCCATACATCTTCATAGATGAAAACCACCTTAAACATTCTTTCTCCTGGCTGAAGAAAAACCAACAAGCCAATGGCTGCTTTAGGAGTGTAGGACGACTTTTTAATAATGCTATGAAGGTATAGTGTTTATGAAGGTATAGTGTTTAAGGCAAGCTTATTAAAACAGATACACATACAGTACATAGAGAGAGGACTAGGGGTAGGCAGGGGTAGACTTAAATGTAAAATTTTGTTGTAGAATTAATGGTTTGTAGAATAGATTTTAACTGTTTGAATAATGCCTACTGTAAACAGGCTAAGCATAGGGGCACGCATTCCGAAACCCCTGCTTTGGGCACAAAAAGAGAGCAGTCCAACACCTGAAGTAAGAACTCTTCGTTTAAGCCCTTACATGCCATGGTCAGTGCTGACAGATGCATCTGAGTGGTTAGAGATAGGGAGGAGACTCTCTTTCACGAACCATAACCCCCCGTGAATCTAAGATGCCATTGTAGGGTGTCAAAGGATTGTTATGGCAGCTAAAAATGGCCGCCAAGACTATCATGTAAGAATGCTTATTCAGCACCACCTTTGACAGTTCCCAAAAGACATTATGTCAGTTTTTTACTGCAACTGACATAATGCACTGCAATACAGAGGTATTAAAATGTGTTATATGGGAGATCAGAGGATTGCATGTGCAAGTTTGCAACTTTATAAAAAATAAAATAAATAATAATAATAATAATAATAATTAAAAGTGTTTGGAAAACAATAAAATGTAAAACCTATGCATAATTGTTAATGCCACATCCATAAAAACTCTGTTAAAAAAAGGCAAAATTTCTTGTTCATTTTACCTCGTTAAAAACAGAGCCGTGTGATCGTATTCACTTCCCTCGTACAGAATGAGCTCTGAGGACACTATAGAGAAAGGAGTTATATTTATATTAGTTGTTATATTTCAATATATCCTATAAATTGGAGCTTTAGTAGCAGTAAATCTGGATGGAAAATGTAGCACTTTGAGTAGTTTCGTCTGTTATCATCTATACTGGTCTCGCTGGTAAATGTGGTTTCTCTTTTCTTCAAGGGGGGAGTAACAGATGAAATCTCACTCTCTGCGTATGTGACCATAGCTCTGCTGGAGGCTGGAATATTAATAGAGGTAAGGGATTGAAATCATTAGATATTATATTTGTTGAGTAGATGGTGGTGGATATTTAGAAGATGTGGCACGCAGTTAGATGTTTTCCACCATCCCTGGCCTAAAGAAGAAACCTCAGAGTCTTACAAGCTTGTCTTATAACATAATTTATTTTAGCTAGCAATTCAAAGGTATCAAATTTTATTAATTGTTTCTCTTTTAGAGAGCATCAGGACTTCTCACTACTGGCTAACACAGTACCAAACCTTTTTCTTTCCACCAATCTTAGAAACGCAGATTACAATTGAGGGTGGAATTATAAATTCAATTGGATATAAATACTTGTCTTCTCATAAACGTCTCTTTTAACCACCTACATGTCAAGACAGACAGCCACATACAAAGGAGTCCAAATGGAGAGGTACCCAGACATGCTCTTTTGAGCTCTGTGGGACTTCCAACCATATTTACATTTGCTCACCACTTGCTTTCTCCATTCTTAGTATATGTTTGGCTCCCATATATACAACCCTTACCTATTGGACAGCAATTTGAAAGCTGTAGATAGCTTGCCCCAGATGAGATGAACTGATGATTATCAAGATCCCCAAAGCAACCTTCTTTGGTATGGCTGATAATAACATGGTTTTCTTCCCTCTAAGGCTACTTTCACACTAGCGTTAGCACGGATCCGGCACCTAAAGGGTGCCGACGGATCCGTGCTAACGCTATACATGTGTGGAGCCGGAGCAGCGCTCCGGCCCCACACATGACACACATTAAAACAACACACAGACATACATACAACAAATATACAGACATACATACAGACATACATACATACTCACATACTCCCGGGACGCCGGCAGAACGTCTTCACGCGCCTCCTGCGCGCAGTGATGACGATTCCCCACAGCGCCCTCTGCTGGCGGGCAGTGGGGAAATGTCATCGCAGCGCGCAGGAGGCGCGTGAAGACGTATCTGCCGGCGTCCCGGGAGTATGTGAGTATGTATGTATGTATGTCTGTATGTTTGTATGTATGTCTGTATGTTTGTTTGTATGTCTGTGTGTATGTATGCATGTCTGTGTGTATGTATGCCGGATCCGGAATGACCCCCCATTGGAAATCAATGGAGGACAGATCCGGATTACTGTGTGTCCACACCAAACGGATCCGTCCCCATTGAACTTGCATTGGGGGTCATTCCGGATCCGTCTTGGTGCGGATGCCTGGACCGGGAGCAACCAGCATGCTGCGGTTTGTCCTCCGGTCTGAAGACGGAACGGAATGCTTTCAGGAGCATTCCGTTGTCTTCAGTTCAGTTTTGTCCCCATTGACAATGAATGGGGACAAAACTGAAGCGTTTTTTTCCGGTATTGAGCCCCTATAACGGAACTCAATACCGGAATTTAAAAACGCTAGTGTGAAAGTAGCCTAAAGGAGAACTAATTTTGATAACTTTTCCCATGGAGAATAGCCTGTAAGTCTCCATAGGCCACCTGAATCTTGGTCATATTATCAGACTTCATTCACTGGAAATATGGCTATTGGATATTACTACAGAAATCACGACAGTATCATTGAGAATCACAAAAAAACTGCTATGAGATCTGGAGGACCTCTATTCTTGGCTTCCCGGTGTCCTTATCAACGTCACAATATAAAAACCATAATAGTCAAGACTTAGGCCCCATTCGCAAGACCGTGCGAATGGGGCCGTATCTATTCCACAATATTGCGGAATAGATGCGGCCCCATTCACCTCTATGTAGTGGGGAGCCGATAACGCATGTCCTATACTTGTCCACACGCACGGACAAGTATAGGCATTTTGAATGGGGCCGCCCAGCGTGTGTTCCGAGCATGCGGATCCACAATAATACAGTCATGTGAATGGGGCCTTATTCTAAATTAAATGGATAATATATGGTGAAAGAGGAACTGTTTTTTGCATCTAATATGTACTACTGGATATTGAAATATGATCTAGTCATGTCACAGACATACCCTAGTGAGCTAAACACTTGTCTTTCAGGATCCTATGGTCAGAGATGCTGTGTCCTGCCTGAAGACAGCAGCTGCGACTGACACTAATATATACAGCCAGGCTCTGTTGGCCTATGCCTTTACTTTGTCTGGAGACACGGAGCTCAGGGAGACGATGATGGAAAAACTTGAGGCACAAGTTGTGAGAGGAAGTAAGTGATATGCATATGGGTGCTGCTCAGACCCAGCTACAGAAACCTCAGAAGCCGACTAATGAATCTTAACAAAGGGGGTGTTTTTTTGTCAGCTGAATTTGGCACGGTCAGGACCAAAAACTGCCAGGTGGTCATGCAGAATCCACTTTCCATTGTTTTTATCGAGAGGCCACAATTTATGGCTGCAACATGCCAAGAAAAGACATAAAAGGTCATGGCGTTATACCGCAACTGCATGAATGCTGTGGGAAACAGTTTGCAAAAACTTTAAGTCTGACGATCATTGGCCACTGTAGAACAGCTTTAAAGGAAATGTGTCACAAAAAAAAATTCTCTACCAGATATTAACATGTCATTTTTTCTAATCTGTTTTTATTTTCTGATTGTAGATTTTTTAATTTTATTTCCTGAACATTATTATGAGGGCAGTCTTTTACCTGAACTGTTAGCATTTACGAAGCATTAAAAAAATTGCTTTATGGCAGCCCCATGGGCCATAGACACAATGGTCAGGAGGGAACCTCATTGACTTCTATAGGAGAGTTTTCTCGGAATGCTCTGTGACTTGTACAGTGGTCATTGTACAAGGGAAGAATAGTAGTGTTGAGCGAGCATGCTCGGCCGAACAGCAAGTCCGAGCATGCCTACGCTCTGGTCTGCTCGGTATTCGGCCGAACACCGAGTGTACTCGAGCCCAGTGCTCGAGTCTCTTCCCCGCACTGTAATATTGATTTGTACGCTAATGCGTACGAATTTGTATGCCAATGCGTACGAATTTGTATGCTAATGCATACTCATTTTGTACACTAATACGTATGCATTTGGTACACTAATGGGTACGCATTTTGTACACTGATGTGTATGCATTTATATACTAATGCGTACGCATTGTGCGCTAATGCGTACAAATTCAGTTAATTAGCATACTTTTACCAGTGAAAGTCGCGTTTCTGACCTTTTTCTATTAACCAGACACCCTCCCCTCTTACGAGCGGGGGGTGCCTGGTTTAGTCCCATTGACTAACATTACGCTCGGGGTGCTCGGCCGAGCACTCGAGCAACCCAAGTGCTCGGCCGGAACACCCGAGCATACAAGCTCAGAGGTGCTCACTCAACACTAAAGAATAGATAACCTATGATATCACCTATTATGAATGGTGGATCCTGTCTTATTTACATACAGAGGAGGTATCATTACAGGCAAAATTAGAATGAGTTAGCTGCAGTGATCTGCAGTGAAGTGGCACCAATTATTAGACATAGAGACCAATGCAAAATCTTCAGGATTTTTTGTTTTAGTTTTAATATAAAAAGTGACGTGGAAAATAACATCATCAAAAATTATTTAAAGATATGTTAAGCATAAAAAAGAGACTTAAACTGCAGGTCATTTTCTGAACACATTTGATTATCGGGTGGCCAAAATTCCTATTCCTGTCCTAGTTGTGGACTTAAATATGCTGGCCAAGGAATAGTGGCTTGAATAGTGGTGTTATCAGTATAGAGCTGAGAAAAGAATATAGGGTCGCTATCTGGGACCATAACCAACAAACTCTATATCTGCTACTAGGGTTGAGCGATCCCAAACTGTAACATTTGACTTCGTACCAAGCTTTGCGAGTTCGAGTACCTGGACCTGAAGCTGGACTTTTTCACTGAAGTTCGGGTTCGAGTTCGGTGTTTAGGTGATTTTATTATTTTCCATTATAACATGGTTATAACGGAAAATAATAGCATTCTTATAACAGAATGCTAAATAAAATGTCCATTGAGGGGTTAAAATAATAAAAAAAAACTCACCTTATCACTTGATTGCTACCGGTATCCTCTTCTTTCTTCTTACAGCAGGACCTGCAAAAGGACCTGCAATAACGTCACTGTAGGTTCTGCTGAACGATGATAGAAAGACTTTCTATCTTCATTTAGCAGGACCTGCAATGATGTCACCGCGCTCACCATGCGGTGAGCGCAGTGACGTCATTGCAGGTCCTTTTGCAGGTCCGTAATCAAGGCGTAATCAAGTGGATGAGTTGAGTTTTTATTATTATTTTAAACTCTCAATGGACATTTTATTTAGCATTCTGTCTTAAGATTCGGGTCCCCATTGACTTTAATGGAGTCCGGGTTCAGGTTGAATTTCGGGTCAAGTTTGGCTTCCGAACCCGAACTTTGACCTGAAGTTCAGCCGAACTTCCACGGGTTCACTCATCTGCTACCTAGCTTTTTTCACCACTCCAGTCAGTAGATCTAAGGCTATCCCTAGAAGTTCACCAGAACCTGTTGAGAGACTTGTTGATATTGGCTGCCATGGACCCAAGTTGCATCCACTTAGTAAGGTTGCTGGAAAATCGGTGTGAGCTCAAAGGTAGCAAACCAATCAGAGTCAAGGAGTGACAGGAGAGTACAAGCCGGTCAAAACCAGGAGGGTCAGTATAAGCCAAATCAGTAGACAAGGAGTAAATCCTGAAACAAGCCAAGGTCAATACAGTAGCACTGTTCTGAGTACAAATAACAGACTGGAGTCAAAGAATTACAAGCACTGACAATTAATAAGTGCCTGACTTAAATCACACAAGTAGCTCTGGGATTGAACACCAAGACAGGAAACTGATTTGCCCCAAGTCTTGACTTATAGGCAAACCAGCCAGAGCGTGACTAGTCTGCATGGCAACCCTCTTGGAACAACCACGCTTCTGACAAATGAGCCATTCCAGATATCTCCCAGCACTGCTGTGTTGATTATAGTGGTGACTACAGGGTAGAAAAGCAGCCAATGCTGAGACACAGCTTGGTAAGTTCCAAAAAAGTGGCTTTTTTGTGCTCCAACCAACCCCAACGCTTCAACACTGCACCCAGACCCTGGGCCCCCACGCCCTGACTCCGATGACATAGGGTAAATAATCAGGCTACATCCATATTTATTCACCATAACTACATAGTGTAAACGAGCAATTACTCTATGACAAGACATCAAAACACAAATGTTCACATAACAAGGGTGAATTATACTAGGGTGAAATCTGTAGGGGGCATTTTATTATCTTGATTATCTATATGTGGCTTTCAGTCAAGGCAAATAGTAAATAGGTACAGGAGACTATTAATTGTTTTAACATTCACTGTTTTGAAAATAAAGTTTGTATCATGACTTAATTGCAATCATTAACAATTATTATTTTATTTATATATTTTACGTTGCTTTAATATTTATTTATTTTCAATTATTTTGTTTCCTATTTGCCTGCATATTTATTCAGTTATTTTATTTATTGTTATTTATTTATTTGATGGTAATTATGTATTTGTTTATATATATATATATATATATATATATATATATATATATACAGTATATATATATATTTAATGTCATTTATATTATTTACTGTATTTTTTAATTATACTTATGTATTTTTTTAAATTGTTCATTTTAGTACTTTATATAAGTTATTTTATTAATGTATTTTGCTTATTTTATATTATTTATTGTATATGTATTATTCATTTATTTTATGCATTTTAATTATGTATTTGAATACATTTTACTTTTATTTAAAATAGTAATTTTGTTTATATTTGGTTCTGTATTTTTTTTAAATGATTTTAATTATTTATTTTAATTATTTATCTTACTTTTACCATATATAACCACAATCCCTGTCCTTCTTTAACTTCATATTGTTTATCCTTTTAAAAATATGTATGCATGCAGTACCCTCATAAGCAAAATGCAAACTACACCCAATATTTGGCATGGGGTTATTTGAGAAAATGAAATGATATATCTTCCAGTGTGAATATCTCCAATATGGAAATGTTTCATTGGCCACAGATGACCGAAAATGAAAAAAACTCATTTGGTCCTTGCAAATAAGGTTTAATCTGTCTATACTTGTTTTAGATATGTTGACTGAACACATTTATATTATTAGTAAAATGTATTCACATTGACAATTTGTAGGAATGGTCAGGAAGGTATTATAAAGGCAATATTTCCCTATGGCCTAACAATTTATTATTAATAGATCGAGAGCAGCATTGGGAACGCTTGTCCAAATCTCAGTCTGAAGACTCATACTGGTCCAGAGCTCCATCAGCAGAGGTGGAGTTGACCTCATATGTGCTCCTGGCTGTCCTTTCTGGTCTAACTCAAGATTTAGTCAAGGCTTCAGAGATCGTAAATTGGTTGAGCAAACAGCAGAATCCATATGGAGGATTTTCTTCTACACAGGTACGGAAGTCATTATGTTTTACTATGACTATCTTATAAAAAGAGTCTGCTATTTCCATTGAGGTATCTACATCGTAATCACGAAAATTTTAACTTCTTTTCAGACACTCTTCAGTTAAATTGATTGTGAAAAGCATCCCGTATTGTCTGGTCATATCGTATTCTCAGATCTTTTCCATGTTACGGTCTGAATACTGAAATGTCAGCTTTCTGTGGTTCTCTAGCCTTTCCCTCTGCATAATCACCAACAAACTACATCTGAATTAATAAAGAAACCCAATCTAAAACTTGGATTTATTGGGATTTACAATGCTTATAATGATCTAAGTAATGATCTAAGTAAAACTTACTAAAGTTCATCCATGACAATATGTTAATGATTGATTATCATATTGTGTTGGGGTTGAGCGGATAGAATTGGTGTCTGTGTCGAAGATGGTGGTAGTAGTACTCACGGGCACGATTCTCCTCTGGCTCTCCATGGACCGAGCACCCAAAATGAAGGGAGGGGCACAGCCTTTCTTCCACTTGGGGCACACCTTGACAGTTTTCTGCCTGGGGATGATTTGGGGTGCCCCTGTTGTAGGTGTAAGGCTGCAAGGCAGGTAGACTTTAAAGGAAGCCTGATGGATGACACTCAGCCATGATAACTGTGGTTTTACAAAAAAATAACAACTCTTTACCTAAGAAGTTGGCAAAGTGCAAATGCATATTGTTCTCACAATGTTATGCCGACAGTCCATGCCGCTGCTGCACATGCGCGGACACTACATCACTCATGCCACTTCCTAGTCGCCGGCATTCTCTGCAAATTGCGAAGGTGTATCATAGTCCAGTGCTTCTTCAGTTTGCTTGTGTTTATCCTGTATTATTCCTGTATGTGCTGTGTTCCAGTACTGTATTCATCCTCCCTGTGTGCACCCACACTTCCTGTTCAGTTCAGTTCTGTTTGTCTTTCAGTTCAGTACCCAGTCTGTCTGCCCTGTCTTGACTCCTGTCAAGTACCCAGCTTGCCCACCTTGCCTTTTGCCTTGCACCCCTGCAATGCCCTCAGGTTTATCCTGTGTTCTCTACCTCATCTACATTTTCAGTGTGCGGCCTGAATTCCCAGTTCAAAGTTTAAAGTCCTAGTTAGTGTCCTTCAGACTGCTGCTGAGGTTTCCTGCATTTTTGCTATCCTGAGTTCCCAGTGCTTGCACTGGAGTCCCTGACCCCCATAGGTCACCTGTCAGGTCTATCCCAAGAGGTAGCGGAAGGTTACTCCAGCAAAGTCCAAACCCCTGTACAGGGGTTTTGAATACCAGGGGAGTGTCAGAATAATGCCCAAAGTTAAACCAGTTAGTTGGCACAGTGGATCCATAGTCACCATACCATTACACCGCAGTAGGTTCAAACTTGATTATTCAAAGATTGCCATATCTAAATGCCTCACTGTTCTTAGGGGCTGCAAACATGGAAAATAAGAGGCCATTTGTTATCTCTGTGAGTCAATCTTGCAATATATCTGCACCAAACGTGTACAATCTCTTTCTCTCTCTCTTAAATCTCTTTCTCTTTCTTCCCCTCTCTTTCCTAAAATGCAGCACAACACTCCACAGTCTTCATCCTGAACCTCTCCTTTATGGCTCTATACACTCCAGGATATGTTTCACTTGATTCCTTAGAGGCTGGTACTGGTCTCAGTCTCAGTTGAATCCCTTATCTGCCTGTTCTCACTTCCCATGGCTGCTCTGATGCTTCTTTGTTTTCTCTGTCTCACTCACAGTACTAAACTCGAAGGAGGGGATGGGTGGAGCAGCCCCACCTACAAACTGTTCCCATGGGCCTGTTAATTCTATTCACAGCCTTTAGGGTGGACCATTCACATTACACAGGATAAAAGAGACATTTTAACCCCTTATGGTTCTCATTTACTTCTATGCTGTGCTTTGCTTCTTCTCTTTCTGTGGGTTAGCAGCAGTTCATCACATGAGACAGTCAAGTACCTTCACCGTCCAAGAGTGCATTGAAGTCATTTTTGTTAACCCTTTTCTCTCCGGCTACAGTGAATTCACTGATAAAAGCTCTATGGTATCCAATGTAATCCTACAATTTCTTTCTCCACTGTCTAGAGAGAGATATAGCCATAAATTCCCATGAATTTAAAATTGAATAAAAAGGATTTGGCCCGCTACACTAAGTAAGGGAGCAGGGAAGATACTGAGCATTTTAGCCCCCCACTGATGAAGGTAGACCACAATTTTAGACACAGGAGAAACCGCATTGGGCTCTACCAGAGTGGGAAAATATAATGTACATTATACCTAAAAACCTAACAATATTTTTATTTTTGCATATTACAATAATACTTCATTTGAAATGCCCTTTTCATTACCTTAATAATAAGGGGTAAGCCATTTAAATAATGCAGACCTATGAATCTCAGTCTCAGGAGAAACTTTTTTTCCAAAAGAATACAGTATATACACAAGAAACACATAATAGCTTTTTACCTGATTTCAACATAATACTTTTCCTCTACAGGACACGGTGGTGGCTCTTCAGGCATTGGCCAAGTATGCAGAGGCCACCTTCAGTGACAAAGGAGATGTGACTGTGACAGTATCATCCAAGACAGACATTATGAAGCAGTTCCACGTAAATAACAATAACAGGTTACTTCTGCAGAGTACATCACTACCAACAGTACCTGGAGAGTATACGGTGAGATCTTCAGGAAGCGGTTGTGTCTATGTACAAGTAAGTTTCATTTTTGTCAAGTTCTTCAGTATCGATCTACCACATACAGTGCACTTATCTAAACTCAATTTCCTAATCTGACAGACAGTCCTGAGATACAACGTTCCTCCACCTAGACAAGAAGAAACTTTTGCAATTAAAGTGGAGGTTCAATCAAATCAATGTGCAGAAGAATTAATGACAAAATTGGAGCTCGCAATCACTGCTCGGTGGGTGTTATCTACTGTGTTGTTCACGTATATGCTGAGTCAGTGGCTTAACTAGAAATTACTGGGTCCCACAGCAAATTATTGAATGGGCCCCCAACAACTTTGCAACCCCCACTCCTGTGGTTAATCAGACGAGGCCCAGGAACCACTTCATCTGTTTACTATAGTGTTATATAATGTCATCGTATAATACTGTCAAAGGGGGCCTGTCAATAAAATCTTTTACTCCTCGTCCTGGAAGGGCCTCTTCTGAGTTTGGGCCCCAAAGCAGCCACTTTCCCCTGCTTCCCCCATAGCTACACTCTTGTGCTAAGTCATGCAATCGCTTTTCTACACTTACATTTGTCGTGTTGTCATTAATGACCTTGTGGTTACTTTTTTGTATTTTTATTTTTACTGTAGATATAAAGGTTCTCGGCAAAAATCCAATATGGTTGTTATTGATATTAAGATGTTGTCTGGATACATTCCAACAAAGAGCTCAGTGAGAAAAGTAAGTTCATCTTTCATACCTCTCATTGTCACTTACCTTAACATGAGTATTACAGTACCTTAAAGAGGTTGCCCAGTTGTTTTTTTTATTGGACCCCCTGCCTGAAATACCTGTGGAGAAATACTTACTCACCCTCTCCCTGCTTCTCCATTCAATTTGGATTTTTACACAGGTATTCCAGATACAGAGGATTTATTAAAGGGGTTGCCTCACTTGAGCAAAGCATAGCATTTATTATGTAGAGACATTAATACAAGTCACTTACTAATGTATTGATTGTCCATGTTGCTTCCTTTGCTGGCTGGATTCATTTTCCATTATATTATATACTGCTCCTTTCCATAGTTACGACCACTCTGTGGTTACTGAGATAGTCTTCCCTAGAAATGCATTCATTGAGAACACATCTGTACAGATATAGTCTGATGGACCATGCCAGAATGTTACATACAAAATTTTTATGCATTCATGTGGTTTTGTCAAATTTCATACAGAATCCCACAGGAAAAAAATGGTATGACTTCCTATAAATTTTCTGGCATAAGGAATTTCAGTAGAAGCCATATGAAGATATATACATCTGTATAAAGAAGGCTGTTGGCCAAATGAGATAATTCTCCCAATTTCTTATATTGGTCAAACATGGGGAGAGTGGAATACACTGTCTCTGACACCAATTATGTTGAATTCCTGCATGGCTTCTTTCCCCTAATAGTAGATATCAGAGGACTATCAGCTTCTCTCACATACTCATTAGCAATATTGTCAAATTTTTAAGGTTTACCTAATTTGTATGGTAAGTTTTAGACTATACTAGTCTCCAGAGATGAAGACCTTGATCAGTTGCAGATTCACATTTTGATTGACAGGGCCAGGCATGAAGATGTTTTCACTGCCTGGTCCTGTCAATCAAAGTGCAGAGGGCATGGCAGTTGCAGAGAGAGCAGAGCCTCTAGGTGTAATGGCAATGCCCCCATTGCTCCTAGAGGCTCATTTGCATTTATTAAAACATCATACACATATGAACATGGGACCATCACAGATGCCTTCAGCTGCCAAGCGCACATGCGACAGGTCAGCCAGTTTCATAGGTACAAATCTGCTGACAGATGCCCTATAAGAAGAATAAGCTCATCTTTAATCATCTTGACTTACTGTATATCTGATGCCTCTTTCTTCACAGTTGGAGAAGGAGAACTTAATAAAGAGAAGTGACATCCAGATGGATATGGTGAACCTGTACCTGGAGGAGGTTAGATCACAGACATTTCAATGACCTACAGTAATACATGTCTGTCTTCTAATAACCATTAGTTTTCAGCCCCAGGCAGGGATGGATTTATTTGAGGTATATAGAAGATATGAGGTATATAGAAGATACTTGGATATACTCCTGCCCGCTTTAGAGAGAGTTATAAGGGAGACAGATAGGAACGGAAGTCTTCCAAAGACAATGACAGAAGCCCTTATAATATTAATTTTGAAGCAAGGAAAAAATCCAAGCGAGGTGGGGTCTTATAGACCCATCTCACTAATAAATACAGATGCAAAAATATATGCTAGAGTCCTTACAAACAGATTGGGGAAAGTAATACAAGATTTAATCAAGGAAGATCAGAAGGGCTTTATGCCAGGCGGTACTACCATTCAAATTTAAGGCGTTTATTTGAGAATATTCAAACGGTGCCGGATGGGGGGACCCACTCCATCCTGTCTTTAGATGCTACCAAGACATTTGACAGGGTGGAGATGGGACTTCTTGTGGGCAGTGCTATTAAAATATGGTTTTGGTGAAAGATTTATTACTAGGATACGAATGCTTTATGAGAGCCCTAGGGCAGTCATTCTTATTAATGGAGTACAATCTCGGACTTTTGAATTGAGTAGGGGTACCAGGCAGGGGTGTCCTCTCTCCCCCCCCTGTTCGTTCTAGTTGTGGAGCCTTTGGCTGAAATCATAAGAAATGATCCGGGTATAATTGGATTCGGGGCGGGGGGGGACAGGATATCCCTGTATGCTGATGATTTGATGCTATATCTTGCAAAACCAGAAGATTCTATACCTAGGGTGATGGAGATAATAGAAAAGTTCGGTAAATATTCAGGATTTTTAATAAATTGGAGCAAATCTGTGCTTCTACCGTTAAAAGAGGAAGTTAATTTAAGGAGAAGTGAGATTAAGATAATAAATAAAGATTAGAGTTGATCGAATCCTAAAATATACGGGGATTCGGAATTTGGCCCGAATCTTCCGCGGGATTCGTGGGTTCGAGCCGAATCACGAATCCCATTAAAGTCTATGGGAGACCCGAGTATTTTTGCAGGGGCCAAAGGTTCTGCACAGTCAAGTTTGCCCCAACATGTGAAAACCTCAGAAAAAGATGGAAACACCTTGGAAATGGATAGGAAACACCAGGGGCAGCATGTAGGGATGCCTCTGAGGCTCCCTAATTGCACCATTTTTTCTAAATCTGGCCAATAGTCTGGTGATGACCCCAAGGCAATTTTCTGGGACACGGTAATGGTGACCCACTTAAAAATGCTGCCTGACAACCTGGTGGTGAACCCCTGATTGTCTGTCTTTCAATAAGATTGCAGTGTAAAGCATGGTGGTGAGCCTCAGTATGACTTTTTGGATAGAGATTGCATGTAGTCACGTACTCCCTGGAACCCCATAGTCACCCCTTCTCTGATGTGCTACCCCAGAACATTATCTGCCCCAATTCGCAAGACCTTTTGCAGTCTCAGTGTGCTGACAGTGGGGATTTACCAGTGTTGTCTGAGGAGGTGGTGGACAATGGCGAGACACAGGTGTCGGGGGGTGAGGTAGTTGAAACTGAAGCAAGTTACTAGGGTTGTCACGATACCAGAATTTTGAGTTCGATACCGATACGTACAAAAGTATCACGATACTCGATACTGATACGATACCTCGCCAAAATAAAGAAGAACCTATTAATGCCACCCTGGACCTTATCTGTGCGCCCCTCACCCCCCCCCAGACCTTGCTTTTGACCCTGCTCTGTGCACCACCCTGGCCCTTTCAATGCAGCCCCTGGCTCTTATCTGCGCCCCGTTGGCTGTACCTTCCTGACCCCTGTCTACACCCCTGGGATTTGGCCCTTGTCTTTGTACGCCTCTTCCTGGTCTGCGCCCCTGGACCCTTATCTGTGCCCCACTTCCTCTTTGTCTGCGCCTCTCTGGTTCTGTCTCTGCTGCCCCCTGTGTGCGCCACCCTGGCCCTTATCTGTGCACCCCTCACCCCCTTCCCCCAGGACCTCGCTTGTTACCCTGCCCCTTACCCCTTATCTGTGCGCCACTGGCCCTTTTCAGTGTAGCCCCAGCCTTATCTTGGTCCCCCAGGCCTTGTTTGCACAGGTGTACTGTGACATCACTGTGCTTATTATCCCTGGACTGTGACATCGCAGTGTTTATTATCCCTGTACTGTGACATCACTGTGTTTATTATCCCTGTACTGTGACATCATTGTGTTTGTTATCCCTGTACTGTGACATCACTGTATGTATTATCCCTGGACTTTGACATCACTGTGTTATTATCCCTGTACGGTGACATCACTGTGTTTATTATCTCTGTACTGTGACATCACTGTGTTTATTATCTCTGTACAGTGACATCACTGTGTTTATTATCCCTGTACGGTGACATTACTGTGTTTATTATTTCTGTACTGTGACATCACTGTGTTTGTTATCCCTGTACAGTGACATCGCAGTTTTTATTATCCCTGTACAGTGATATCGCTGTGTGTATTATCCCAGTGCAGGAAGAGGTAAGTGGTCTGTGTTTGTGTGTTTGTTTTCTATTTTTCAGGGTCGTGAATGCAGATTTAAAATAATTAAATAATTTTTTTACAAAAATGTCGTGGGGTCCCCCCCTTTTTTCCTTCGCCAGCCAGATACAACCAGCAGCGGCAGCCTGGCACTACCAGGGTGGGAAGGGACACGGTTATTGGCCCTTCCCAGCCTAATGGTACCAGCCTGCAGCCGCCCCAGAGCCAGACCCTCAATTTAGAAGGTCCGGTCCTGCGGTTACCTGGCTCTTCCCGGCACCCCTGGTGGCGGTGGGTGCCGAGGTAATAGATGTTGGGGTTAGTGCTGGCCTGCCATACCGGCAAGCGCTAAGCCCAGTATTAGTAATCAGGGCCGTCTGTAGATAGCCATGATTACTAAAACTGTAGTATTGTAAAAAAAAAAATACACACACACAAGTATAAAACATTTTATTGAAATAAACACTCCCCCCAGACCCTGTTTGACCATTTTATAAAAAATAAAAAGCTGGTCGACGTAGTCCACCGAATCCGACTAGTCCTCTGCATTCACGACCCTGAAAAATAGAAAAGATCACTTACCTCTTCCTGCACTGGGATAATACACACAGCGATGTCACTGTCAGGGATAATAAACACAGTGATGTCACAGTACATAGTAATAATACACAGTGATGTCACCGTACAGGGATAATAAACACAGTGATGTCACAGCACAGGGATAATAAACACAGTGACGTCAAAGTCAGGGATAATACACAAGTGATGTCACAGTACAGGATAATAAACACAGTGATGTCAAAGTCCAGGGATAATACACACAGTGATTCACTGTACAGGGATATAACCTCAGATCAACACATTGTGCCCCATCAGACCTCCAATCAGCGTCTTGTGCCCCCATCAGACCTCAGGTCAGTGTCTTGTGCCCATCAGACCTCATCAGACCTCAGGTCAGCGTCTTGTGCCCCCATCAGACTCAGGTCAGCGTCTTGTGCCTCCATCAGACCTCAGGTCAGCGTCTTGTGCCCCCATCAGACCTCAGGTCAGCGTCTTGTGCCCCCCATCATACTCAGGTCAGCGTTTTTCTTGTGCGGCCCCCATCAGACCTCAGATCAACAATGTGCCCCCATCAACCTCAGGTCAGCGTCTTGTGCCCCCATCAGACTCAGGTCAGCGTCTTGTGCCTCCATCAGACCTCAGGTCAGGTCTTGTGCCCCATCAGACCTCAGGTCAGCGTCTTGTGCCCCCATCTACCTCAGGTCAGCGTCTTGTGCCCCCCATTCAGACCTCAGATCAACACAATGTGCCCCCATCAGACCTCAGGTCAGCGTCTTGTGCCCCCATCAGACTCAGGTCAGCGTCTGGCCTCCATCAGACCTCAGGTCAGCGTCTTGTGCCCCCATCAGACCTCAGGTCAGCGTCTTGTGCCCCCATCAGACCTCAGGTTAGCGTCTTGTGCCCCATCAGACACTGTCTTGTGGCCCCACTCAGACCTCAGATCAGCTGCGTCAGGTCATAGTGCGCGCCGGCAGGGAACACAGTGGAGAGCGGAACCTGAGGACAGCGGCGGCCAGAACAGGTAAGTATGCTTTTTTTTAAAGTGGCTGGGTGGACTGATCTGAGGTCTGAGGGGGGCGCGGGCGCCCCATGAAATCATTGGAGCGGGGGCCTGGAGCAGTAGCTCCAGGTGCTCCAATTATAATCTGGCCCTGGCAGCGCGGCAGATATTAGAACATGGCAACCGCATTAAAGTGATGCGCGCGCCATGTTCTATGTATCGGACGGCAAGAAAACTCGGTATCGAGCTTTGGTACTGCACTAGGTCCCGAAACCGTACCGAGTTTTCGATATATCGTGCAACACTACACTACACTAGCTAACACTGTCTGTCTCTTCTCCTTCCCAAAGCACAATGAGGCTGATGCTGCAGGTCCCTACCTTTTGTAAATTTAGGTCACATGTTACTGCCAGCCAATCACTGCTGGGGAGGTATAGGGGCTGTTACATCACAGCAGGCGTTCCCACAGGCTTCCTTTTGATGCTGATTGGCTGAAAAAAACGGGCATTTCAAACTTGCAGTGACGCACGAATAGTCACGAGTCCGCGCTGCCTCGGGATGCCGAGCCGAGCTGAAGCGCTTCGATTCGCTCAACACTAATAAAGATCAAAGCTTTAAATACCTGGGTGTTGAGATATCCAGGGAGATAAAAGATTTTCATAAAAATAATACCAAACCATTAGTGAAAGAAGTAGAAAAGAAGATACAAATATGGGGGAGATTGAATCTTTCAAAAGGAGATAAGATAGCCTTGGTTAAAGGTGTTATAATGCCAAAATTTATATACCTCTTCTCTGCTTGTCCCATATGGTTTGAAGAAAATCTGTTAGGAAATAAGAAGGATTTTTAATGGACTTATTTGGGGAAGACAGAAGATTAGAGTAAAGCAGGAATACCTTACTTTAACTTGGGAAAAAGGGGGAATAAAGTTTCTAGATATTCAGGCTTATTATTTGGCGACTCAAATATGTTATTTAATGAAGTGGAAAAGTAATGGTTTTTTCCGCTATGTGGTCGATAAGTCAGAGGGGAGGTATATATCATTATTTCAAATGTTGGAATCGGGGCAAATGAGGAAATTTAATTGGAAACAAAATCCAGTAGTGAGGACAATTGAAAAAATTTGGCAACACTTAAAGGCCATGATAGGAGTAGATGCGGTATTAGAAGAAACACCGATATGGTATAATCAAAAAATAGGAGAATTAAATAAACTGGGTGTTCTTAAGAATCTGAAAAATAAAGGTATAGATAAAATAGTGGATATATGGGGGGAGGGAAAAATAAGGGGCTGGGAGGAATTACAGTCTAAGTATAATTTATCAAGAGGAGCATGGGTAGAATATCATCAGTTGAGAAATGCCCTGAAAGGGGTTCAGAATATGACTGTGTATAAGACATATGACCTGCCCGATTTACTGAAATCAGTGATGAGCGGCAGTGAGAGGAGAAAAGCATTGTCATATGTTTATAGACAGATTATAGAGTGGAAGCAGAGACAGGTAAAATTAAAAAGTTGTGAAAATGGGAAAGTGAGTTGGGGGAAATAACTGAAGAACAATGGGAAAAAATATATAGGAATGTGAGGAGAGTATCCCCTAATCTGAATCATAAAATTGTGCAATTTAACATCATTAATAGATTGTATTATACTCCCAGCTTCTTGTTTAAAATTGGGAAGAGAACAAATGATTGCTGTTCCAAATGTGGCATTGGGAGAGCAGGATTTGTCCATATGTTGTGGGAAAGCCCAAAAATAAGTGTTTTCTGGAGTGAAGTATTTGAAGTAATAAATGAAAAAATTGGAAATAGAGTAGAATTTACACCTTTAATAGCCATTTTAGGAGACGAACCAAGAATAAAAATGCAAAAGAAACTGAAAAAGAGATTTAATAAGATGCTTTTTGGAGCATGTCTAGTGATAATGAGAAATTGGCTAGCTCCTCACGCTCCAAGTCATTCTGCATGGATGAATTTGATGAAGGTGTATGAGGAGGTAGATTAGGTTAATTTGTTTTTGTCACTCTTTCTCTGCTGGGCTGGGGATTGTGGGTTGGCGGAGGGATCTCACAAGGGGTTATAATAAATTATTACTGTTATGTACAGTGTATGGATATATATATATATATATATATATATATATATATATATATATATGTTATACGTATTTATTTTTGTAATAATTTGTATAAGAAAAATAAAAGGGCCACATGGCAAAACTTAGTTTGGGTTCTCCTATCACCCAGTTTGCTAGTAACATACATCACTCTCCATGATATATGGAACATAAAGCATGAATTCCCAGATTTCTGATGAATCAACAATTTTTTACATTTAAATAAAAAAATGTAATTATAGCCACACCCACTTTATCTGGCTTTTATAAAAAAAAGTGGAATGGTGCTTCATAACTACGATAAGTATTCAACCACATTTTCTCCAAAAAACATTCAAATAATATATTTATCAATG
>ONZH01013481.1:0-26200 GCA_900303285.1 Rhinella marina
ACACACTATATGACGATTTTCTTTTTCTATGGCGACTGACGCTGCAAATAGTTATTTAAAATGAACAACCCCACAAACACGGCTTCACTTTTTTTTGGCAATTTAACTTCACTGAAGAAGTTAGCACTATATGGCGCTTGTCTGTTTGTATGGCGACTGACGCTGCAAATAGTTATTTAAAATGAACAACCCCACAAACACGGCTTCACTTTTTTTTGGCAATTTAACTTCACTGAAGAAGTTAGCACTATATGGCGCTTGTCTGTTTGTATGGCGAATAATGCCGCAAATAGTTATTTAAAATGAACCCCACAAACACGGCTTCACTGTTTTTTTGGCAATTCAACTTCACTGTAGAAGTTAGCACTATATGGCGCTTGTCTGTTTGTATGGCGAATTACACCGCAAATAGTTATTTAAAATGAACAACCCCACAAACACGGCTTCACTTTTTTTGGCAATTTAACTTCACTGAAGAAGTTAGCACTATATGGCGCTTGTCTGTTTGTATGGCAAATTACACCGCAAATAGTTATTTAAAATGAACAACCCCACAAACACGGATTCACAGTTTTTTTGGCAATTCAACTTCACTGAAGAAGTTAGCACTATATGGCGCTTGTCTGTTTGTATGGCGACTGACGCTGCAAATAGTTATTTAAAATGAACAACCCCACAAACACGGCTTCACTTTTTTTTGGCAATTTAACTTCACTGAAGAAGTTAGCACTATATGGCGCTTGTCTGTTTGTATGGCGAATAACGCCGCAAATAGTTATTTAAAATGAACCCCACAAACACGGCTTCACTGTTTTTTTTGGTAATTCAACTTCACTGTAGAAGTTAGCACTATATGGCGCTTGTCTGTTTGTATGGCGAATTACACCGCAAATAGTTATTTAACCCTTACACTCCCAGCGCCGTACATGTACGGCGCTGGGGCGATGTGGGCACATGGCGCCCGCTCGCAAGTGCGGCGGGCGTCATGGCCGGCAAGTCTCTGCTGTTTCTAACAGCAGAGACTTGACGCTACTTACTATATCGGCGGCGTCTTCCTGGGCGTTTAGATGCCGTGATCACATGTGATCACGGCATCTAGTTGCGTCTGAACCCGGAAGCGTTTGCTTCCGGGTGGTGTACAGACACCCCGTGTGGCCAATCAGGGTGTCTGTACACCATATGAAAACTGTAATCCTCGCTGGTGAGGATTACAGTTTTCAAAGTGCAATTCTTATTCTGGCCACTAGATGGCAGGCCAGGATAAGAAATGAGCAATTCTTGGATTTCTGAGTCTAGAAAATCCCTGATTGCTCATAAAGAAAAAAAAAAAGCCACAATATATCAGGCCATATTTGAGCTTTCAAATAGTAAAAAAAAAAATAAAAAAAAATGTTAAAAAATATATAAAAAATAAAACAGATATAAAAGTTCAAATCACCCCCCTTTCCGTATAATTAAAAAATAAATACCTAAATAACAATAAATATAGACATCATGGGTATCACCGTGACCGAAAACGCCCGTACTTTTAAAATATTGAAAAAAAAATTCCAATACGGCGAACTGTGTGGCGGAAAAAAGCGTCCAAATGGCGATTTGCCGTTTTTTGTCGCTTTTTTTTCTAAAAAAAATTAAATAAAAAGTGATCAAAAAGTCATACACACCCCAGAATGGTATCAATAAAAACTTCAGATCGTCCCACAAAAAATGAGCCCCCATACAGCTCTGTACACATAAATACCAAAAAGTTATAGGGGTCAAGATATGACAAGGAAAAAAAAAAAAAAGGGCAACTTTCTAATTATTTTATCACTATGAAAACGCAGGAAAAACTATACATATTAGGTATTGCCGGATTCGTACTGACCAGTAGAATGAAAGTAACGGATCAGTTTTAATGCACATCGAACGCTGTAAATAAGAAACCTGTAGAACTGTAGCGGAATATCATTTTTTTTCAATTTTTTCCCGCTTCCCACTACACCATATGCAATATTAAATGGAGGCGTTGGAAAGTACAACTTGTCCCGCAAAAAACAAGCCCTCATACAGCTATGTGAACAGAAAGATAAAAGAGTTATGGCTGGGAGCGCAAAACGAAAATGCATGACCGAAAAAACCTCCGGGAGTGAAAGGGTTAAAATGAACAACCCCACAAACACGGATTTTTATATTTCTAGGTACACAGCCGTGTACTAACAGATCAGACGGTGTGTATGAACACTACGTATATACAATTATTTTGCAAGAGAACGCAAAGTACAGGTGCCAATGAAAAGGCTTTTTTTTTTTATATTTCTAGGTACACAGCCGTGTACTAACAGATCAGACGGTGTGTATGAACACTACGTATATACAATTATTTTGCAAGAGAATGCAAAGTACAGGTGCCAATGAAAAGGCTTTTTTTTTTCTATATTTCTAGGTACACAGCCGTGTACTAACAGATCAGACGGTGTGTATGAACGCTACGTATATACAATTATTTTGCAAGAGAACGCAAAGTACAGGTGCCAATGAAAAGGCTTTTTTTTTTTTTATATTTCTAGGTACACAGCCGTGTACTAACAGATCAGACGGTGTGTATGAACACTACGTATATACAATTATTTTGCAAGAGAACGCAAAGTACAGGTGCCAATGAAAAGGCTTTTTTTTTTTATATTTCTAGGTACATAGCCGTGTACTAACAGATCAGACGGTGTGTATGAACACTACGTATATACAATTATTTTGCAAGAGAACGCAAAGTACAGGTGCCAATGAAAAGGCTTTTTTTTTTTTTATATTTCTAGGTACACAGCCGTGTACTAACAGATCAGACGGTGTGTATGAACACTACGTATATACAATTATTTTGCAAGAGAACGCAAAGTACAGGTGCCAATGAAAAGGCTTTTTTTTTTTAAATATTTCTAGGTACACAGCCGTGTACTAACAGATCAGACGGTGTGTATGAACACTACGTATATACAATTATTTTGCAAGAGAACGCAAAGTACAGGTGCCAATGAAAAGGCTTTTTTTTTTTCTATATTTCTAGGTACACAGCCGTGTACTAACAGATCAGACGGTGTGTATGAACACTACGTATATACAATTATTTTGCAAGAGAACGCAAAGTATAGGTGCCAATGAAAAGGCTTTTTTTTTATATATTTCTAGGTACACAGCCGTGTACTAACAGATCAGACGGTGTGTATGAACACTACGTATATACAATTATTTTGCAAGAGAACGCAAAGTACAGGTGCCAATGAAAAGGCTTTTTTTTTCTATATTTCTAGGTACACAGCCGTGTACTAACAGATCAGACGGTGTGTATGAACACTACGTATATACAATTATTTTGCAAGAGAACGCAAAGTACAGGTGCCAATGAAAAGGCTTTTTTTTTTTTATATTTCTAGGTACACAGCCGTGTACTAACAGATCAGACGGTGTGTATGAACACTACGTATATACAATTATTTTGCAAGAGAACGCAAAGTACAGGTGCCAATGAAAAGGCTTTTTTTTTTATATTTCTAGGTACATAGCCGTGTACTAACAGATCAGACGGTGTGTATGAACACTACGTATATACAATTATTTTGCAAGAGAACGCAAAGTACAGGTGCCAATGAAAAGGCTTTTTTTTTTTTATATTTCTAGGTACACAGCCGTGTACTAACAGATCAGACGGTGTGTATGAACACTACGTATATACAATTATTTTGCAAGAGAACGCAAAGTACAGGTGCCAATGAAAAGGCTTTTTTTTTTCTATATTTCTAGGTACACAGCCGTGTACTAACAGATCAGACGGTGTGTATGAACACTACGTATATACAATTATTTTGCAAGAGAACGCAAAGTATAGGTGCCAATGAAAAGGCTTTTTTTTTTCTATATTTCTAGGTACACAGCCGTGTACTAACAGATCAGACGGTGTGTATGAACACTACGTATATACAATTATTTTGCAAGAGAACGCAAAGTACAGGTGCCAATGAAAAGTGTCACGGGAAGCCGGCGACTGGCGTCCTCGTCTCCATGGTAACGAGAGGCGGGGAGCGTCGGGCGCGCTTCCGGATGCTGCGTGCCCGGCGTCCCCGCCCCCTAGACACGAGCAGTAGGCGGTACTGAGCGCTGGCCCGGCAAGCCAGCGCTCAGAGTTTATATTATATGGTTGCCTTTATGTATTGGGTCATGTGGCGCTGGCCACGCCACATGACCACATTAGAAGCATATTTGAGCGCTGGTCACGTTTGGCCAGCGCTCATTATGCAAATGAGGTCATGTGACGCTGGCCCCGTCACATGACCCATTGGAGGGCTTTTTAAAGCTGTCTGCTGCCCTCTCAAATAGCCTGTGATTAGTTACTCCTTTGATCAGTGCTTGTGCGACTTTTGCTGGATTTATTGCCTGGACTTTGGATTTGGATTTGGACTTTTGACCTCTCTCTCTCGCTTTTCCCCTGGTATTGACGTGACCTCTTGTGTTTGACCCGGCTTGCTGACTTCGCTTACATTGTGTTTGTTCCGTCTGTGTTTGTCCGTCCCTGTGTTCCCTTTCCCTTCCTGCGCACTTATCCAGCGTAGGGACCGCCTTCGTGGTTGTCCGCGGCTGCCTAGGGCCGACTGAGGCAAGTAGGCAGGGAAAGAAGGAGGGGTTCAGTGCAGGGCTCACCACCCTTGTCTCCCCTTGTGACAGAATCACAGGCCAAAAAGTTTCATGGAGCAGTTGCGGGCTCTCACGGACCAGGTTCAAGGAATGGCTCAAGCAATCCAGGATCTGGCCGATAGGCTCCAGCATCAGGAGCAGATTCTATCCGCTCCAGTAGTGGCTCCTTCCGCATCCAACCCCATTGTGGAGCCACATGTTAAGCTTGTGAAGGCCTTCCGGTCCTTTAAGGAAAGCGTTAAATTGTATTTCCGCTTACGCCCCCACTCCTCGGGTTCCGAGCAGCAGCGGGTGGGAATAATTATTTCCTTGCTGCAGGGTGATCCGCAGGAGTGGGCCTTTTCGTTACCCCCTGACTCCCCAAGTCTGCAGACTGTAGACGCATTTTTTCTAGCCTTAGGCTTATTATATGAGGAGCCCGACTTGACTGCGGTCGCCGAGTCTCAGCTCAGGGACATTCGGCAGGGTAACCGTCCAGTAGAGGACTATTGCGCGGAGTTTAGGAAGTGGTGTGTCTCTTCAGGATGGAATGACCCAGCCTTAAGAAGTCAATTCCGGGTGGGGCTGTCTGACCAACTGAAGGATCTTCTAGTGTGTTATCCGACTCCTGAGTCCTTAGAGGCGACCATGACCTTAGCCATTAAGCTAGACCGACGGGTGAGGGAGAGACTGAGAGAACATTCTAGCATTTCTCAGGTTGCTGTGTTGCCTGACATTGCTCTTCCAAGTCCATCCCCTACCAGAGTTCCGGAGGAGCCCATGCAGTTAGGTGGAACCCTAAGGGACCAGAGACGCCTGAAGGGAGCCTGCTTTTACTGCGGTGAAATGAACCACTGGCTCCAGCAGTGTCCCAAACTTCCGCCCTCTAGGAGATCTCCAGCGGGAAGTAAGGTAACTCCAGCGGTGGTAAGGAGGAAAATTTTGCTACCTATCTCTGTCACCTATAATCATATTAAGGGGGTTGGTCAAGCATTTGTTGATTCAGGTTCTGCCGTTAATTTTATTAATTTTGATTTTGTACAATCTGTGGGTATTCCGCTAGTTCCTTTAAGGGAAGCAATTCAAATCATTGCTTTAGATTCCACCCCATTGAATAATGGGAGGGTGGAGTTTTGCACTCCGAGGTTTCCTTAACTGTGGGAATTTCTCACTCTGAAACTTGCTCTTTCCTTATCCTGAGGGATTTACCTGCTGACCTCGTTTTAGGTCTGCCATGGTTACAGGACCACAACCCTGTGATCAACTGGCCTGCAGGTGAATTAGAGAAGTGGGGAGGCGATTGTTCCAAATGTTGCAAACCTATATTGCAGGTTGGAGGTACCACTGAGTCTCTTATTCTGCCCGGATATATCAGAGATTTTCAGGACGTATTCTCCATGTCCGAGACTGAGTTCCTCCCTCCCCACCGGCAATATGATTGTGCCATTGATATTATTGAGGGTTCCAAGTATCCTAAGGGCCGTATTTACAATCTTTCCACTCCTGAGCGGCAGTCCATGAGGGATTATCTTAAGGAGAGTCTGGCCAAGGGTCACATCCGGCCTTCAGTTTCCCCCATGGGGGCCGGATTTTTCTTTGTTGGTAAGAAGGATGGAGGATTGAGGCCCTGTATTGATTACAGGGAACTTAACAAGATCACGGTCAAGAACAGGTACCCGCTGCCCCTTATCCCGGACTTACTGAACCAGATTCAAGGCGCCTGCTGGTTCTCTAAGCTGGATTTGAAGGGAGCTTATAACCTGATTAGAATTAGGGAGGGGGATGAATGGAAGACGGCCTTCAATACCCCTGAGGGTCACTATGAGTATTTAGTAATGCCCTTTGGGCTAAGCAATGCACCCGCTGTGTTCCAGAATTTTGTCAATGACATTTTCAGACCTTTTATTGGGAGGTTCATGATTGTTTACATTGATGATATCCTTATTTTTTCGGCGGATTGGGAGTCTCACGTTTCACATACCAGGCAAGTGTTAGAGGTGTTACGTGAAAATAAACTATTTGTTAAGGGGGAGAAGTGTATCTTTGGCGTTCAGGAAGTGGCCTTTTTAGGATACATTTTGACTCCTTTTTCTTGCAAAATGGATCCAGCTAAGGTGCAAGCCATCCTTGATTGGGTGCGACCCTCCTCCCTTAAAGCGCTCCAACGATTTTTAGGGTTTGCGAATTTTTATCGCAAATTTATTAAAAATTTTTCATTGGTGGTCAAACCAGTTACAGATCTGACTCGTAAGGGAGCGGATCTAGTTAATTGGCCCCCTGCAGCTATTGAAGCCTTTGAGAAGCTAAAACAGTGTTTCACTAATGCCCCGGTATTAATCCAGCCTGACCAGAGTGAGCCCTTTGTAGTTGAGGTGGATGCATCTGAGGATGGGGTTGGGGCAGTACTGTCCCAGGGGTCTTCCACCTTAACTAACCTTAAGCCATGTGCCTTTTTCTCCCGCAAGTTCTCGTCTGCGGAGAGAAACTATGATATCGGTAATAGAGAGTTGTTGGCCATTAAGTGGGCATTTGAGGAATGGCGTCACTTCCTGGAAGGGGCATTACATCGCATTGTGGTCCTCACTGATCATAAAAATCTTATGTTTTTGGAGTCTGCTAAACGTTTGAATCCCAGGCAAGCGAGGTGGGCTTTGTTCTTTACCCGTTTTGATTTTTGTGTTACCTTTAGACCAGGAAGCAAGAACATTAAGGCTGACGCCTTATCCCGAAGCTTTCAGGCATATCAGCCTCCTGACGTCCCTCCTGAGCCCATCCTGCAGACTGACATCATCGTGGCCGCTACCTCATCTGATCTGGCATCTGAAATTTCAGCAGGACAGCATCTCGCTCCCACTGGTACCCCCAATGACAAGTTGTTTGTGCCGGCTCATTTGCATTTGCGACTCCTGGGTGAGTGCCATAACGCTGTTTTATGCGGTCATCCTGGTATCTATGCCACCAAGGAGTTAGTCTCTAGGCAGTACTGGTGGCCATCGATTTCCAGGGATGTTCAGGCTTTTGTAACTGCGTGCAATACTTGTGCCAGGTCCAAGAATCCTAAGACACGGCCTATGGGTGAGCTACGTCCCTTACCCATACCTAGCAGACCATGGTCGCATTTGTCCATGGACTTCATCACGGATTTACGTTGCTCCGAGGGTAAAACTGTGATTTTGGTTGTGGTTGACAGATTTAGCAAGATGTGTCATTTTATTCCGTTGTGTAAATTACCGTCTGCTAAGGTCTTGGTGTCGGTATTTGTGGACCACATAGTTAAACTGCATGGTATTCCTGAGAATATCGTATCGGACAGGGGGGTGCAATTTGTGTCCAAATTTTGGAGAGCTTTCTGTAAGAAGATTGAAATATCTTTGTCCTTTTCATCGGCCTTCCATCCGGAGACCAATGGTCAAACTGAGCGTCTTAATCAATTGGTTGAGCAGTATCTCAGGTGTTATGTGGCTGATAACCAGCTTGTGTGGGCCAGATACTTGTCGCTGGCCGAATTTGCTATTAATAACCGAGTGGAGCACGAGATTGCTAGAATTATTGATGTAAGGAAGGTCCGGAATTCCTTTCAGTACCTGGTACACTGGAAGGGGTTCGGGCCGGAGGACAGGTCTTGGGTGCCGTTGACCAGGATGCATGCAGATTCGCTCATCCAGAAATTCCACCTGCAGCATCCTGATAAACCGGCTCCCGTTAGTAAGGGTCCGGTGGCCCCTCGTGAAGGGGGGGGTACTGTCACGGGAAGCCGGCGGCACGCTCCTCGCTTGCAGCGCCGCCGGACTTCCGCTACCACGGAGCGAGGACGCGACTGGCGTCCTCGTCTCCATGGTAACAAGAGGCGGGGAGCGTCGGGCGCGCTTCCGGATGCTGCGTGCCCTGCGTCCCCGCCCCCTAGACACGAGCAGTAGGCGGTACTGAGCGCTGGCCCGGCAAGCCAGCGCTCAGAGTTTATATTATATGGTTGCCTTTATGTATTGGGTCATGTGGCGCTGGCCACGCCACATGACCACATTAGAAGCATATTTGAGCGCTGGTCACGTTTGGCCAGCGCTCATTATGCAAATGAGGTCATGTGACGCTGGCCCCGTCACATGACCCATTGGAGGGCTTTTTAAAGCTGTCTGCTGCCCTCTCAAATAGCCTGTGATTAGTTACTCCTTTGATCAGTGCTTGTGCGACTTTTGCTGGATTTATTGCCTGGACTTTGGATTTGGATTTGGACTTTTGACCTCTCTCTCTCGCTTTTCCCCTGGTATTGACGTGACCTCTTGTGTTTGACCCGGCTTGCTGACTTCGCTTACATTGTGTTTGTTCCGTCTGTGTTTGTCCGTCCCTGTGTTCCCTTTCCCTTCCTGCGCACTTATCCAGCGTAGGGACCGCCTTCGTGGTTGTCCGCGGCTGCCTAGGGCCGACTGAGGCAAGTAGGCAGGGAAAGAAGGAGGGGTTCAGTGCAGGGCTCACCACCCTTGTCTCCCCTTGTGACAAAAAGGCTTTTTTTTTTTTTTTATATTTCTAGGTACACAGCCGTGTACTAACAGATCAGACGGTGTGTATGAACACTACGTATATACAGTTATTTTGCAAGAGAACGCAAAGTACAGGTGCCAATGAAAAGGCTTTTTTTTTTCTATATTTCTAGGTACACAGCCGTGTACTAACAGATCAGATGGTGTGTATGAACACTACGTATATACAATTATTTTGCAAGAGAACGCAAAGTACAGGTGCCAATGAAAAGGCTTTTTTTTTTTATATTTCTAGGTACACAGCCGTGTACTAACAGATCAGACGGTGTGTATGAACACTACGTATATACAATTATTTTGCAAGAGAACGCAAAGTACAGGTGCCAATGAAAAGGCTTTTTTTTTTTATATTTCTAGGTACACAGCCGTGTACTAACAGATCAGATGGTGTGTATGAACACTACGTATATACAATTATTTTGCAAGAGAACGCAAAGTACAGGTGCCAATGAAAAGGCTTTTTTTTTTTTCTATATTTCTAGGTACACAGCCGTGTACTAACAGATCAGACGGTGTGTATGAAGACTACGTATATACAATTATTTTGCAAGAGAACGCAAAGTACAGGTGCCAATGAAAAGGCTTTTTTTTTTTATATATTTGTAGGTACACAGCCGTGTACTAACAGATCAGACGGTGTGTATGAAGACTACGTATATACAATTATTTTGCAAGAGAACGCAAAGTACAGGTGCCAATGAAAAGGCTTTTTTTTTAATATATTTCTAGGTACACAGCCGTGTACTAACAGGTCAGACGGTGGGTATTTACACCTGGTATACAAAAAGGGTATTGCAGGCACACAGAACCCAGAACACTAGAGCCAAATAAACTGTATTTAAAAAAAATAAAATAAAATTCACATCTGTATACTGCCAGATCAGATGGTGCATATACACACTAGGTATATAACAGGGTTTTGCAGCCAAAAAGAACACAGAACAGTAGTGCCAAATATAGTTTTGTATGTAGCAGAGCACCTAATACACCACTAATGCCTCTCTCTGTCCCTACTCCAGCAGCTATCCCTGAATACAGCAACCGTTCTCTGCAGACTGTATATTGTAGTAAAGCTATCACTGTACTGCACTATAGTAGCCCTGATAAGGGCTTTTAATCACGCTCCTGCCTGTCCAACAGCTAAAATCTATCTGTCCCTTCTCCAGCCTCTGTCCCTGACTAAGTTCACGCAGCATATGCGAACGAGCAGGAAAAAATCCAATTACCCCCAACGGCACCAGCGAGGATTTCACAGAGAAACCCTATCTTAGGGCGGGACAAGATAAGCAGATAAGACCTTCCGGCCAAAGGAAATGTCTTTATTAACCCCTGACGCTGCAGGTTGTTTTGGCCTTAAGGACCAGTCCATTTTTAGCAAATCTGACATGTCTCACTTTATGTGGTGATAACTTTAAAACGCTTTTACTTATCCAGGCCATTCTGAGATTGTTTTCTCGTGATTTATTGTACTTCATGACAGTGGCAAATTTGAGTCAAAATATTTCATTCTTATTTATAAAAAATATCAAATTTACCAAAAATTTAGAAAAATTAGCAAATCTCCAAATGTCAATTTCTCTACTTTTAAAATACATAGTAATACCTCTAAAAATAGTTATTACTTTACATTCCCTATGTGCCTACTTCAGGTTTAGATCATTTTGAAAATTACATTTTATTTTTTTGGGATGTTAGAAAGCTTAGAAATTTAGAAGCAAATCTTGAAATTTTTCACAAAATTTCCAAAATCCACTTTTTAAGGACCAGTTCAGGTCTGGAGTCACTTTATGAGGCTTCCATCATAGAAACCACCCAAAAATGACCCCATTTTAGAAACTACACCCCTCAAGGTATTCAAAACTGGTTTTACAAGCATGTTCTTGTTCCACAAGAATTAAAGGAAAATGTAGCCAAAATTTCCAAATTTCACTTTTTTGACAGATTTTCCATATAAATCATTTTATTCTGAGAATAAAGCAAGGGTTAACTGCCAAACAAAACTCAATAATTATTACCCTGATTCTGTAGTTTACAGAAATGCCCCATTTGTGATCGTAAACTGCTGTACAGGCACACGGCAGGGCGCAGAAGGAAAAAAACGCCAGGGTAGATTTCACTGGAAAAATTTTAAGTTGCGATGTCACATTTGATGCACCCCTAGAGTAGGAAACTCAAAAAAACTGACCCCATTTTGGAAACTACGGGATAAGTTGGCAGTTTTGTTAGTACTATTTTAGGGTACATACGATTTTTGGTAGCTTTATATTACACTTTTTGTGAGGCAAGGTCTCAAAAAATAGCAGTTTTGGCATTGTTTTTATTTTTTGTTATTTACAACAGTCATCTGACAGGTTAGATCGTATTATATTTTTATAGAGCAGGTCATTACGAACGTGGCAATATCTAATATGTATACTTGATGAAATGTGACAAAAAATGCCTTTTTTAGACAGTTTTTATTTATTTTTTTTTTATTTTACGGTGTTGACCTGAGGGGAGAGATCATGCAATATTTTTGTAGAGCAGGTTGTTATGGGCGTGGCGATACCTAACATGTAAAATTATTTTTATTTATTTAAGTTTTACACAATAATAACATTTTTGTAACAAAAAAAATCATGTTTTAGTGTCTCCATAGTCAGAGAGCTGTAGTTTTTTTTATTTGTTGGGCGATTGTCTCAGATAGGGGCTCATTTTTTGCGGGACGAGATGACGGTTTGATTGGTACCATATTAGAGTAAATACGCCCTTTTTGTTCGCCTGCTATTACACTTTTTGTGAGACAAGGTGACAAAACATGGCTGTTTTGGTATAGCTTTTTTTTTTTTTTAAATTTTGCGTACATTTGGAGGGGTGGACCATGAGATGCTTTTATAGAGCTGGTTGATACGGACGCGGCGATACCTAATATGTGTACTTTTTCTTTTTCTTTTTTTACTTTTTTTACTTCATTTGGGGAAAAAGGGCACTTTTTTAACCTTTTTTTAAACTTTATTTTTTTTTACTTTTTTACACTTTTTTTCACTTTCTTTTTACACTTTTTTTTTAACTTTTGTTTTACATTTTTTTTTAAATTTATAAAGACCCATTTGGATCTTGAAGATCCAGTGGGCTTGATGGCTATACAGTGCATTGCAATAGTCATGTATTGCAATGCACTGTATCAGTGCTATACTAAGGCTGATCAGACCCTGAGGGTTTAATCAGCCTTAAGTACATGGCAGCCAGGACGCTTTTGTAAAGCGTCCGGTTTCCATGGTAACCATCGGGCCGCTGCCACTGCAGCAGCGGCGGCCCGATGGCAGAGAGAGGGAGCTCCCTCCCTCTTAACCCCATTGTTGCTGCGGGCGGCTACTGACCGCAGCATCTATTGGGGTTAAGCAGCTGAAATCGGTGCCAGCACCGATTTCAGTTGTAGCGGCAGAGTGTGAGCTGTAATTACTATAATTATAATGAGGCGCTGCCATCACATAATACAGCGAAGGAGGGGGCAGAAGGAGGCAACCGGGGGGTACTACAAAGAGGGGGGGGGCGCTACAAGGGGGGGGAGCGTTATAATGAATGATGAAACAGGAGACATCTTACCTGGTTTCAGGCTGCGATCTCCAGAGTGGAGATCGCAGCCTGAAACCGGCATTTTAACAATGAAGCACTGGATTGGTTAGTCTGCAGAGACTAACCAATCGGAGCGCTTGCCGGCAAGGGAACACTCTGATTGGTCCCTTGCCAGCTTCCCTGAGCTCTCTGCTCTCCGGGAGAGCAGAGACTCCGGGGCTGTGACACTTTATAATGTCACAGTCCCGGTAAGCAGTTTGGACGTCACTGTACGTCCAAATGCCGCAACTTACTTGCATTTTAGACCTACAGTAACGTCCAAATGCGCCAAGGGGTTAAACAGAACGTCCAGTTTGTAATGTTTAAAGAAGGTCGAAGGATTTGCCCAGGTAGCTGCCCTGCAGATCTGGTCTAGAGAGGCGGAAGCACTTTCAGCCCAAGAGGCAGACACTGCTCGAGTGGAATGAGCTTTTAACCCTTTAGGAACCTCAAGACCCCTGGAAGAATAGATCATCGAAATGGTCAATTTAATCCAGCGGGCAATGGTGACGATGCTTGCCGCCTTCCACTTGTTTGGTCCCTGAAACTGGACAAATAAATGATCCATTTTTTTTAATTGTTCCGTGACCTGCAAGTATTGTACTATACACCTTCTAACATCTAGATTATGAAATTTTGATTGATTATCAGATCCTACCCCCAATCCGAAAGAGGGGAGGGACACTTTCTGCTGGCAGTGGAATTTGGAAAACACCTTGAGAAGGAAATCAGGGGAATGCTTTAGGACAATCCTGTTTGGAAGAATGGTTAAATAAGGTGGCTTACAGGAGAAGGCTTGGATTTCTCCTAGCCTCCTAGCTGTTGTGATGGCCACTAGGAAGGCAGATTTTAAGGAGAGAAATCTTAAGGAGATTTCAGTAATCGCCTCAAAAGGGGGTTCTAACAAACCATTAAGAATCAGATTTAGATCCCAGGGAGGGACCGAGGAACGAAAGGTAGGTCTGATTCTAGTGGCACCCTTCACAAATCTTTTTATTAGGTCTATATCGGCAAGCCTGATATCTAGAAAGGCAGATAATGCCGCAATGTGTACCTTTACCTTGTGTACTTACTGTAAGACCCATATCAAACCCTTTTTGGAGAAAATCAAGGATAATTTTTACATCTGGAATCTTGGAAGGGTCCCAAGAGTCTTTGGAGAATTCAAGAAAGGCATTCCAACTTCTATTGTAGATTTTTGAACTGGCGTTCTGTTTTTTTAGTAATGTTGATATTACTGGATCTGAAAGTCCTTTTTTTCTTTAGGATTGAACATTCAGCCTCCAGGCCCAGAGGTTGAGCTGAGGAGGATGAGGATGTATTACTGGTCCCTGCATCAGTAGGTCTGATGTTTCTGGGAGACGCCAGCCCTCTCCTTTCGATAGACGTAGAAGAAGAGGGAACCAAGACCTCTTCGGCCACCTCGGGGCAATTAGGACTACCTGGCAGTCCTCTTCGCCAGACATCTCGGGATCAGAGGAAAGGGAGGAAAAGCGTAAAGTAGACCGTTTGGCCAAGGGGCCGAGAAGGCGTCTACCAGGACTGGATTGTCTGGATGGGATAGGGAGCAGAATAGGAACATTTTTGTGTTGATCTTTGATGCAAATAGATCTAATACATTTTTAACATATCTGATCATACAAACTCTGGTTTAGGGACCACTCCCCCTCTTCTAGGACGTTTCGGCTCAAGAAATCCGCCAGAAGGTTCTGATTTCCTTTTAAATGGACCGCGGATAAAGATAGAAGATGTCTCTCTCCTAAGGCAGATATTTTTGCTGCCGTAGACTCCAAGGCTCGGCTTCTTGTGCCCCCTTGCTTGTTGATGTAAGCAACTGTCGTCACATTGTCCGACAGGATCCTCACATTCCGAGAACGGATCTATGGTAGGAATTCCCTTAGGGCAAATAGGACTGCTGTTAGTTCCTTCTGATTTGAAGAGGATCTGGTTAAGGATAGGTTCCAAGAGCCCTGTATCACCTGTTGACCCCATCCCTGACCGCTTGCGTCCATTGTGATTACCACCGGATTTTGCTGACGCCAGGGGACACCCTGCATGAGATTTTTCTGGAAGAGACACCAGTATAGGGAGTGTTTTACATGGCGAGGAACTTTGACTTTTTTGTCGAGAGATATCTGACTCTTGTCCCATGTTGTTAGAAGGAAAGACTGCAGAACCCGAACATGAGCCTGAGCCCATCTCACAGCCGGGATGGTGGATGTTAAAAGGCCCAGTAATCTCATTATATCTCTGATTGAGACTGTTCTTCGCAGAAAGGTTTTTATGTTTTCTTTTAAGATTTTTATTTTTTCCGCAGGAAGAAAAGAAGACACTTTTCGAGAGTCCAGCAGAATTCCCAAAAATGTCTTTTGTTTGCGAGCAAGGAGATCTGATTTTTCTGAATTTATCATCCATCCTAGAGATTTCAGTACCTGATTTACATACATGATCTGGTTTTTCAGATAGTCTTCTGAGTCTGCTACTATCAGAAAATCGTCGAGGTACGGGATGAAAGTTATGCCCTGTAGGTGAAAGTAACTCGACATCTCTGCCGCAATTTTTGAAAAAATTCTCGGAGCCGAGGAAAGACCGAAGGGGAGGGCTTGAAATTGTAGATGACACAGATGCCCTTGAATGTAAACTGCCAGTATGAGAAACTTCTGATATTTTGTATGAATGGGGACGTGATAATATGCGTCTGTCAAGTCTATAGTTGCCATGAAACAATCCTTCGTCAATAGGTTCACTGTGGACTTGATAGTTTCCATCTTGATCTTCTTGTATGTTATAAATCTGTTTAGAGCTTTTAGATTTATAATGACTTTGTGGGACCCATTTGTTTTTTTTTTACAAGGAATAAAGGGGAGTAAAACCCCCGTTTCTCCTGGCCCGGGGGAACTGGAACGAGTACGTTTTTTTCTAACAAGAGGATTATCTGTGATTCTAGAAGGCTTTGCTTTTCCGACTGAAGGGCCCTGTTTAACATGTATCTCTCTGGGGGAAGATAATTTAATTCTATTCTGTGCCCCGACTGTATTAGGTCTAGAACCCAGGGAGAGGAGGATATTTCTTCCCAAGCTAACCTGTATCCTTTCAATCTTCCTCCCACTGTACATCTGGCATCATTTATTAGATTGACGGTTGGTAGTTTTATCTTGGTTGAAGAGAAATCCTCTGCCTCTGCCTCTGGAAGCTTGCCATCTAAATGATCCTTCTTTTCTGTTCTGATCGGTTCTAGACTTTTTCTGGGGGCGAAAGGGCCGCCGTTGATGGAAGTATTTCGATTCCGAGGGAAACCCTTTTTTTCCGTCTGCGGCTTTCTCTAATATGTTGTCTAGGACTGGCCCAAAAAGTCTGTCACCCTCGCAAGGAATATTACATAGCCTGGTCTTTGAAGTAGGCCTGGATCTAAGCCATACTGCCCTCCTGGCCGAGTTAGATAGGGCTGCAGATCTGGCTGCCAATCTTACTACATCTGCAGAAGCATATGCAAGAAATTTTGATTTTTGGATTTTTTAGAGATTTTGGCCACAGGAGCATCTCCCTTCGGAGGTCTATCCCATAGGGCTGAGTCCTGATCCTCAAAGGGGTATTTTCTCTTGAATAAATTTGAAACCCCTGCCTTTTTCTCAGGATCTTTCCATTCATTAATTATAAGGCTTTTTATTGTATCATGAACAGGAAATACTCTTTTCTTTTTCTCTCCTAGACCTTTAAAGAGTTGATCCTGAATGGACAGGGATTCTTTCACCTCTTCAATGTTCATAGAGGCTCGGATAGTTTTTAGTAAGGACTGAGTCTCCTCAAGTGAGCATAACGGTCTGCCCGAGTCATCTATGGAGGAGGCAGAATCTGAACTTTCAGAAACTTCACAAAAAGGAACTGAGCCTCTGTTTTTGAAGAGGAAGGCTTTTGTGGCAAATTTGATAGCTTTAATCAATTGCTGAATTGACCTCTTCTTTTATGAGTGTCCTCAGATTTTCCACAATTGATGGGCTTTCTTCCGTCACAATTTTTTCAGTAAACCTTACACAAATATACTTGGTGTAAGAGGGGGATAGCGTCCTTTTGCATAAGGCACATTTCTTGCATTTTGAGGGTGGTTCTCTAGACTTCATAGAAGGCTTTCCCTAGGATTTAATGGGGAAACCATAAGTTAGGAATTCCAAATAATAGAGAACCACCACCAAGGCAAGGAGGAGAATAATATAACACCCAGTGATCCTAATAAGCCCAGAACATATAAGGCAATGTAATTAAGGAATAATAGGAGTTATTTCTTACCGGGCTGAGGGTCCTAGGAGACTCAGATACCTTTTTGGCCACATCAGGATCGGTCTGGAGCGACATGTTGCCAGACAGAACGCCAGGACGCCAAATCCAGAGAGAGGAGCATGGTTTTTATTTCAAATTTGCTGCCTCCCGCATTTCCTGGGTCGGGATCACGTGACCGCATCACATGACCCGCCACCTGACCGGAACTTCAACTCCCTCCGCTCCAGCGGATGCACTTTTTTCATTTCCATACCGGAAGGCCTGGACCCTGGCCTGTTATGATGCGGGGCTGAATCTCCTGCCATGCTGGAACCACCAGCGTTGGCCAAGCCCGGGGCAGCCCGCACACCAGGGGCTTCTACCACAAGCGCAGGTAGGAGTATTTCTCTCTCCCTCAACCCCTCGCTCTGCTACAGCCCGCCTAGCAAAGCTAGGGTATAACGAACCCAAAGGCTGAGCAGACAAGGAAAAGAAGGGGGGCTCCATATAACCTCCCCCAGTAAAGGTCTCCATCCGTCCGGGGACAGGAAACAACTGGAGGAGTTAGAGGGGAGGGGAATTTTAAAGTGTTGGTCTCTAGGTTGTTTCCTGTCCCTGGAGACGGGATATCCTCACTGGTGCCGTTGGGGAGGCATATGGGAAAAAAGGAGATTTCAGTCAGCACATCCCAGTGCACAGGTGCACATTGCTATGGCTAAATGCACAAGGAAAATACAAACAATGCAATGGCACATTGCCAACCAGATAAAGCACAATATGCCATAGTGATATGAGGTATTCTTAAGCTAATGATTTGCTTATTTAGTAAATTAGAGATTATTGGCAAATATATTTTGTATAAAATTATCTGAGCCCGACCACCAAATCGTCAAGGTGATCTCTGTAGGACGGGAACCTAACACTATTTCCTACCTGTTATGTGCCAACCTTGGCTTCCGTATAATCAGGGGGTGTTGGTTCCACATGCATGCTGGATCCCCTCTGCCTTTTGCCATTTCTGGTGCTTCAAAGGCCTCCACTAATTCAGGGATGCAGGTACCAACATGCATGCTGAGTCCACTCGGCTTTATAGTTACACTAATTAAAATCAGCCTATAGGGCAGAAGGGCTAGTCAGGAGTGCATGACCAAATGGAGTAGTCAAACCTTTGAGTAAAGCACCCCAAAATAGCCTTTAGAACATAGTGCAGTGCTGTATAACAGGCTAACCCTAATGCCCACTCACTGCTGCTCAGTGTACCAGAATAGCGATTTCACTGCCTGATAATCCCCTATGGATTCTGTCAGCTTCGAATCGCTCATCTCTATTCTCAGTACTTTAGAACTGCAGCCTTCTTGTCATTTCCTGCAGACCCAGTGACGTTACGATAATTATCACTGGCCTGGGCATGGGTCTGCCCCATTAAAGTTAATGGAGTTGAGTCGTGCCCAGGCCAGTGATAATAGTCGTGCTGTCATTGAAACCTGTGGAAAACAGCGAGATGGCTGTGGTGCTACTGCAAGCGCCGCTGCCTTCTCAAACAGCTGATTGGAAGATGGGCTGGGAGTAAGACCACCGCTGATCTCATATTGATGACCTATCTTGAGGACAGTTCATCAATAGTAAAAAACGTACAACCCCTTTAAGTCTACAGCCTGGGGAAAGCAGCAGGTGCTGTAACCCTGTATGAACACAAACCTAACCATTTTTATGTTGTATGGACTACCTTGTTGATGATTTTTCCATGTGGTGCCAGGTACTAGACCTGCACTGTGTCAATTAGGAGTTATTTCTGTTTAGTCAGTGCCGGACAGGAATAGGTTTTTCTTTTCTGTATGAAGAGAAGGCAGCTCTCATATGAGTGTTGCCTTCTCTGCTCTGTTTATCTGGTGGCCGCAGCAATTGCAGTGGCGATCAGTGTAATTACAAGTATGGCGTCCCCATTCACTTTTATGGGACTGCTCCGTCTGTTCCAGTGAATACTACATATCAGTCCCATAGAAGTGAATGGGGACAACATACTTGTATTTGCATCTGCTCATCATTGCAATTGCTGCGGCCAGCAGATAAACAGAGTGGAGACAGCTAATATAAGAGAACCACACTAATTTGATATTTACAGTAAAATGCCGGAAGATGTGTTTCTTCCTAATGGTGGGGTTGGGCTGAAAAGTAATCGGTCTAATCAGTTTTTATTCATGCAGCTATAAATGATAATGAAAACTAGATACACATTACTATTTGATACACTGTCCAATGTAATTTTCAGAATTTTGGAAGTTCATCCATTCATCCGTTATAATTTTTATTCCCTTGTAAGGTGATGGAAATCAGAGAAAAAAAAGAAGTTGTACAAACTGAAATTTCCAGGAACCAGTTGGGTCCAGAAAACCATATATTGCACACGGAAGAAAGTATGTAATATACTTACCTTCTGAAAGTTGAGTGGATCAACTGATGGGAATCCTCTTCTAGAAATTCTGCTTCCAGTATTCATCTCCCTGGTGCATGCTCAAACTCCTGAACCCAACTTATCTGTATACGAGCCAAGGAGAGGAATAGTTTTTGCCCAGTCCACAGCACCTCCACTGTCCAGGGCTTTGCTATTGACTACATCGGGAAGCTAGTAATGGACCTGCCGTCATTGGAAGCAGGATTTTCAGAAGAGGAGTGTTACATGACTAGGTTCCTCAGAGGTTGTTCCTTTTAGAATATTTCTTTCTTAGGCAACACATGAGTAAGTAAAGTAAGTTTACAGGGCCTGCTTGGTCCCATAAAACTCTTTAACTATGTACATGTATGTAATTTACTATTTACAGTATATACTGTACTAACAGTGCTGCTGCTCCAATCCTCCAGGCTGGGCTTTGTTTGTTTGGCAGCATAAACAATGGGTCTGTATACCGCATATGTCTGCTGCAGCAGCAATCAATGGCCTAAGTGTCTGATTGGCTGTAGTGGTGTCCAGGATATATGGGAGTGTCACTGCTGCAGCCAATAAGGTGGCACCATGGCTGCATAAATGAGGGGGTTGCAATAGTGGTGCTGAAAGGGTAGTGAAATAGATGAATATGTGTTCTTTTATTATATTGTGCCAACAGGGTTTTGTTGCGTACAGTCAGACTTTTGTGTTCGTTAGACTCCTTGGTCCTGTCTGGGGGGGGGGCCCTTTTATATTTCCTGCCTGGGGGTTAAGTTTAAAAAAATAAAAATAAATCAGACAACCCCTTTAACCATAGAGTACAAGCACAGTGTGAACAGAACCTAATCGACATAAAGCAGAATTCAAGCTCGGTGCCCATATAAAATAATTAGGCTTCAGTGAATCTACCTTTGGATCAAACGCTTTGATTTTAATGCTGTTTCCGCCTGAAGTCGCGCAAGACTTCGGTGAGTTCATACTGTATTCAGTAATGAACAGTATTCAGTAGCTAATGAACTATGTTAACAACATTATTAGTTAGGGAGTTATTCTGATTGTCTGTTTGGAGTCGGGAAGGAATTTTTTCCCTTAAAGTGGGGAAAATTGGCTTCTACCTCATAGGGTTTTTTTTTGCCTTCCTCTGGATCAACTTGTAGGAAAACAGGCCGAACTGGATGGACAGATGTCTTTTTTCGGCCTTATAAACTATGTTACTATATTACTGTCAGGGACACTATTTACAGGCACAATTATTTTTGAGAACACTGTGTGTCAATAATTATTGAAGGTTGACCTGTCCATGTGGTACTAGTATCTGTTGTGTATCTGTTTATGCAGTATAGTATTGGCGAGCACAGTAGGCACAGTATAGGGGGTGGCAGGATAGGGTGTTCCGAAGGTGGGGAAGTTGATAGAAAAGCAGGAGCCCAAGATGTTTGTGTGTGTCGAACTCTGCAGAGACAAAACATGGCTAAAAGAAGTCATCATGGCAGTCTGGTCAGAATGGACAAGATGAGAAAAAAGAATATCTTTCAGAGGAGACCTTACTGTATTTAAGAGGTATGTGGTGCTGTGTTCTCCTGTATGTTTGGTAGCACGGAATATAACTTAAATAGTAATAGTCATCCATCACAGGTTCTAATAAGGTGTCTGTCATTTTGACAGGAAAATTAGTGCTGCATGCTGTGCTAATCTCTCACATCTGAAGGGACTGCCGACAGTGGCTTAGAACAGAGCATGACAGTGGCATGAGAATAGCCTTATTTGGTTAACATTTATCATCGTTCACTTTCTTGGGGGTGCTTGCTTCAAACAGCTTGTCACTAGGAAAAGGATGAGAACTACTGGTCTACACTTACTGTCTGACATGACTTGTGCTGTTGCTGTGTATTGCGCAGACAGCCAGGGGCTGCATGATGGGCACTGGTTGCCTGCGTTGTACAGGGCATGGCAGGGCAGCCAGTCTAGGCCTGAAATCAGTTATCACATGGCCTGGCTGACCCTGTGTGAAGGCAGCAGACAGTGCTCCTTCTCGGTGGCTCAAGATGTTTTCAAGATGCCACCAAATCAAGGGTCCTTTTCTGTATCTACATTGCAGCTGCCATTACTGCAGCATCCAGTGCCAGGGAAGCCTCCAGGCTCCAGATGAGCTCCCTTCAAGATCCCAGACCTGTCCTCTTGTCACCTTTCTGCAGCAGGCAGCAACGGTATTGATTGCAGTGTGTAAGACCTAGAGTCAGATAATTCCTCAGTCAAACTTCTAATATTCAGTCTCAGTGAGTCTGACTGAAATTGAATTGAAGATCAGATGTCTTTCTCCACAAAAGAGTCTCTTGAAGAGACTTTTACACTCCACTTGTGACAGCAGTCAAAGTCTGCCTCCCATAGTTTTGAAATGAAAGCTTTGCTGCTGTGTGTGCGGCCACAGTTTATAGCCATGGTCTACAATCATGCCATGAAAGGACATATCCTTTCTTGGCACAGTTGCGACTGTAAACTGCAGAATCTGCTGTTGCTCCCATAAAAAAATGATTGGTTCTTATGTGGCCACTGGTGGAACTGTTGTGTCAGTGTGCCAGTGAAATGTTAAAATAACTTACCTCAAATTCTTCAGTGCCACTGCAGCTCCTTTCTCTTCCTATGGTTACAGAAACAGTGATGTATTTTTTGTTGCTGAGTCTGAAGCCAATCAGTGATTGGCTGCAGCCATATACTGGATGTCACGCTGCAACCAACTATATATCAGTGTGTAACCCAGGGAAGCAAAAGGAACAATGGTGATGGTGAAGGTGAGGTAAGTTATTACCCCCACAACAGATTACTATAATAAAATATTGTTATACACTATAACAACTGTGTAGGGGCAAAAAGGGGACTGGGCAGGATTGAACATGTATAAATATGTATTGGGTAGATTTAGGCGTGGCTTAGTGTCAAACCAATTTCCACCTCTATGCACGCCAATCATACTATCCCTCCTTAGGCTCTTTAAAAGTTCGGAGGAACCATATTTTTCACCCTATAAGATGCACCTGCCCATGAGATGCACCTAGGTTTCAGAGGAGGAAATTAAGAAAATAAATACTTTTTATTAGACCTCAGATCAGACCTCCAACCAGACCCTCAAGTTAATCAGATCTCTAATCAAAACCCTAATGCTAATTAGACCTCAGATCAGACTCCAAGTGTTTTTCAGACCTTACAATATATCAGACCCGAAGTAAACCCCCAATGTTGATCAGACCTCCAATCAGCCCCCCAGTGTTTCTCCGACCTTATATAAGATCCCCAGTCAGACCTTCAGTGTTGATGAGACCCCCAATCAGACACCAATGATTCTCAGACCACAGATCAGACCTTCAATACCCCCAGTGTGCCTGAGACCTTAGATCAGACCCCCAGTGTTAATGAGAACCCCAATCAGATCACTAGTGATTCTCAGACCTCAGATCAGATCCTATTCCAGATCCCGAGTGTGTCTCAAATCAGATGAAAAAAATAAATAAAGAGAATTAAAAAAATTAAAGAAACTGACCTCTCCAGAACCAGAGATCCTCTTCCTGCTGCAATGTGCTGTGACTTGACATGCTGCGCGCAGGTCATAGCACAGTGTTTGGCGCTCCCAGGTCATGCTGCACTAACAACGGCTTTCATAATGGAAGTGGTCATTAGTAATAGCCCTATAAGACGCACTGGGGGGAAAAAGTTAATCTTATAGGGCGAATAATACAATATATCACTACAACTGCATATAACACAATAGCAGAACATAGATACCATACTAGTGTAGCACGGGACCTTAAAGCTAACACTCTACTAAGAATCTAGGAATATTAAAGAAGGTGGGGGCCCACTCATGAAATTTATGCACAGGGCCCACCAATGTGTTAAATCGGCCCTGAGATCATGTTAAGGAATTCAGCTTTATTTGTTGCATACTTATTTTTCAAATAACCTGGAGCAAGAACGTTGCTGTTTCACAAACCATTAGTATAAAACCTTTATTTCAAAAGTCTGATTTGTATTTTGTAAATTTGCATTGTAAGTCATTAGTGTCTGTGTAGAACAAGTGTTTCACATTTTTATGGTTGTGGTTTGTCAGGGGAATGACAGCGGAGTCAAAAAAAGGGAAGTTTTCCATTTTAAAAATGCCATGTTTTCAGTATTTATGTTATCTGCGACCACACTGGAGGTGCAATATCCTTTCTGCAATAAACAGTACAATGCCAGATCTTCCTTCCTTCCTTGAAGAAATGCATGGGAGACTAGTTAGCCTGAGGGTTTGACACTGAAACTTCTTGTTTAGCTTATGAGACAAATAGCCTTGTGAGGCAATCTTTCATTTGTAGAGGGGAACTGCAAAACCTAGAGGTACAAACATCTATCATCTGATATTACAAGAACAGGTGCTTAAAGAAAATCTAATTAGTGAAATTCTCATTTAGTGGATGGATATTTCCACTGTAAGCTTGGAGCTTAAACTACTTGTTCTGCTCTCATTGGAGAAGTAACTGGAAATAAGGCAGAAAACGACAATGTTTTCTGACTTTCTGGATTTACTTTTCCAGACGTCTTCTCTCTTCACTGAGCTTCTGCTAGAGAATAGGTAATTTTACACAGTTCCTTAAACTTTCAATCTACTCGCTGCTAATTATCCAGAAATAAATCTGCATCAGACCTACATGCCAGCAGTTTTGGGATGTGAACTACTCTTTCAGCTTTCATCTGCCTGTCAGTCAAATGGGGCTCAGCTGCAGATCAGAATGAGAGGCATTAGACTCCCGCCAGGATGATTCTCCCAATCTTCCCTCTTCGAACATCACCTCCCAGTGATGCACCATATTTGTACCTGTTAGACTAATCTGGTATTTTCTCTTGCTAATGTGAGTATTACAAAAAAATATATATAAAGTTGTTTTCTCATAGGAATCATTTCTAGAGCAAAATGATGACCGAATTTAAAATCTGCAAAATTCAGAAATTCATTGGGGAAGAGTCTAATACTGCATTGAAAATACAAACACTTGTCACACAGAGAGCAAATGCACTACATAAAGATTTATAGAATAATCTTTGTAACCACATCGCGCGCATAAAATATTTTTCTCACATACATTTAACTTGAGTGATGAGTCATCAGGTTTATCAGAACATCGGATTCCTTTCATTACTGTTCTCGGCAGAATGTTTGGAGATGAGAATTAGACATATTAATGAGCCAATCAGATTAGTACAATGGTTTATTACACTATAAACTAAACAGTTCACAGCGATAGGATCAGTGGGAAAAGAGGTTATCAGCCCAAATATATACAACAATGAGATAGAAAATGATGGTTACTATTATAGCATTGTTACTGTTTAGATGTTGAAGATTTTTTTGACAGTGATTGCAAAGAATAATTACATATTTTGTAGCTATAATAAAAAGTAAAATAAAAAAATAATTAAAAAGAATATTACCATATTTATTTGCTTTATAAGACGCACCTGATAAGATACACCCCAGATTTTAGAGTAGGAAAATAAGAAAAAAATATTTTTCAGCAGATCCTCATATCAGACCCCCCCATAAATATCAGGACATCACATCACACCACCATATGAGCCTTCTATGTCAGAACCTCATCAGCACTCCATGTCAGACCCCCATCAGACCTCAGATCAGCCCTTTCAGACCCCCATCAGACCTCAGATCAGCGCTTTCAGGTACAATGAAATTGGGCACATAAAATAGTCTTTAAAGGGAGTCTGTCACCTCATTTTCACCTATATAGCTAACAGCAGTGCCCCACAGAAGATTGCACACACATCCCAGACATACTTGTGTGCACTGTGTGTGTGTATTCCTCGTTCAGAAAAAGCACTTTTATTCTGCTGGAAAACAGCTCCCAAGTGCCCGGCTCTGCTGCTGCTGCAAACCAGACTGGAGGGGAGAGGGCAGCTTTAGCTGCTCATATCTTGGGATTGGTAGCAGATAGAAAAATGGTTCCGACCTTCTTTAAAAGCTGACATTCCAAGCTTTAAAATGAAAATCACCGCATCCAGTATATCAGAAGATATAGCTATTAGAAATTGAGTCAGGAGAGAAAGCTGTTTTAAGTTTCACTTTGAGCCAGGCACTTGGGAGCTGTTTTCCTACAGAATAAAAGTACTTTTTCTTGACTTGGAATACAGACACACAGTGCACACAGGTATGTCTGGGATGTGTCTGTAATCTTCTGTGGGGCAGTGCTGTTAGTTATATAGGTGAAAATGAGGTGACAGACTCCCTTTAAAAATCCATTGGCGTCCTCGCCTCTTTTCTGAAACCGACCCGGGTTTCGCCATGAGCTTCGTCAGGGATTCTGGGATTTTGGCATTGGATTTTGGCATTAGATTCCCTGACGAAGCTCACGGCGAAACCCGGGTCGGGTTCAGAAAAGAGGCGAGGACGCCAATTGATTTTTAAAGACTATTTTATGTGCCCAATTTTATTGTACCTTTGTGAGTATAATAAAAGGTCGAAAATGCTTTGCTGTTGAGGGTCCTTCACCATAGGTGTTGTATATTTGGATTTTGTGCTGACTACGTGGATGCTCTGTTTGCTCCTTTTGAGTCTGATGAAGTGATCTTGGTCTAAAAGCAGCGCGATCTTCAATTTCTTCAGTTTTTCTTTGTTGCGAGTTTATACCCACCTTGCTGGAAAATCTGAGACGCATCAGTGTGAACTGGAACGGGATAATATTTCTGCTTTATATTTGGACTTTTT
>ONZH01013482.1:0-55036 GCA_900303285.1 Rhinella marina
AGATCCCTCACTGATTAGATATAGGTGACCTATTCTGAGGATAAGTCATCAATATTAAACCCTTTAAAGGGCAGCTGTCAGCAGTTTTGTACCTATGACACTGGCTGACCTGTTACATGTGCACTTGGCAGCTGAAGACATCTGTGTTGGTCCCATGTTCATATGTGTCCGCATTGCTGAGAAAAATGATGTTTTACTATATGCAAATGAGCCTCTAGGAGCAACGGGGGCGTTACCCTTACACCCAGAGGCTCAGCTCTCTCAGTCTGCACTTTGATTGACAGGGCCGAGCAGTGAAAATGTCATCACACCTATTCCTGTCAATCAAAGTGCAGGGGATGCGGCAGATGCGTTCAGCTGCCAAGTGCACATGCAACAGGTCGGCCAGTTTCATAGGTACAGAACTGCTGACAGAGGCCCTTTAAATACATTGTATTTTTTGTACAAGAAAGAAACAAAGTAAGAAATAGTCAGCCTAATTATAGGACACTGACATTTACAGGCAGTAATTATATAAAACAGGGACCTACAAGAAGTCATTCATAATCTTCAAGTCTCACCCATGTAAACCAGCCGTACCTTTCCGATTAAATGTGCATTTTCCCAGTGACAGCAGTCCCGTTATGTGTGGTATACACGTATTCACTAAAAGATATGTGTATTCTTGTAATACAGTTGCATTAGAATTATAGCTCTGTGCATATTCCTCAGCCTCCGGAGCCTCTGCTATGAATCTCGCAGTCTCCACATTGAAGGACAAAAATGGTTTTCCGTCATAATGATAACTGAATTCACCCTGGATTGTGCCATTATCATGGAAAGTACACCCTTCTAATATCTGTAAAACGTGGTATCCTTGAAATGGGAAAAACATGTAGAAAATTAGTCTATAGAAGAAAACAGAGAGCTTATGTCTGGTCTATTCATTGCAAAATGCAATATTCTAATATACTGCATCACTTCTTTTTGATTTTCTAGTATTTAAAGGGAACCTGTCATCAAGTAGTGACATAAATGTTCATTGTAAAACGCAATATTCTAATATTCTGCATCAATCTTCGTGTTTTTCAAGTTTCTCTTCAAGTAGTGGGGCAGCTCTAGTACTTAAACGAGATGTCTCACTTCAGCAAACAGCATTTATTATGTAGAGAAAGTTACTACTTACTAATGTATTGTGATTGTCCATATTGCCTCCTTTGCTGGCTGGATTCATTTTTCCATCACATTATACACTGCTCGTTTCCAGGGCTACGACCACCCTGCAATCCATCAGAGGTGGTCGTGCTTGCACAGTATAGGAAAAAGCACTAGCCTATGCACTTCCACTGTCTCGGCCACCAGAGAGTTCAATATTTTTTCCTATAGTGTGCAAGCACAACCACCGCTGATAGATTGCAGGGTGGTCGTAACCATGGAAACAAGCAGTGTACAATGTGATGGAAAAGTGAATTCAGCCAGCAAAGGACAATCACAATACATTAGTAAGTGCCTTGTAGTAAACTTTCTCTACGTGATAAATGCCACTTTCTGGAGTAAGACAACCCCTTTAACAACCTTCCCTCTAAAGGGTGACCATTCCAGCACATATTTAAAGTTGTTGATAAATTCCCCATGGTATTTCACAAAATGCCATATACAGTCATGCATGCCCCATATAAGCATAAATGACATTCAGTGGAATTAACATACTTACTATCATCCTCTGCTAAACACTGGAAGTGCAGCTTCCTCAGGCTGTATATGGAAGGTTTACTTCCATACCACTTTTAAGTTTCTAGCTTAAATAGTGGCTTCAAGGCAACATAGCTGATGTATTTCTACGCTTGTGCACAAGCAATATAATGGAATATTCTGTGCTCATCCTCTAGCATGGTATCTGAAGATATAAAAACTCCCAGCATATAACAGAAGGGAAGCTATAAACAAGTTATATTTTGAACACTCTACCTTGTTATCCACCTTCTTGATTGTTTCCACACATAGCTATGATTGCTTCTTTACTTTATATAACTGTTGCAGTATCTGTATATGTCTTTTATGTCACTTATATTATTTAGTAAATCATTTATTCACTTAGCCATTGTTTAAGCCATTGCCTATTTATTCCCGTATCCCTGAATCCACAGTAAAGATGGCTGTTCCTGGATACCTGTAATTCTGTGCAAAAATTGAACGTAAAATGGATGCATCCGATGCATGTGCAGATACAGGTAGAAGAATCCTCTCTGTCTGCTCATGCACCAGAAAGAATGTTGGACTGGAGTTCCTTTGGCCCACCAGTGGAAATGATTGCCTAGTTTCACCCCCTATATCAATGAAGTCTAATTTCAATCAAAGAAATAGACCAAAGTGGCAAGTGATTGACAGTCACATGGTTTTTTTCCTCCTGGACCCTTGGTGCACAGTATGGTATCACAGCCTGAGCCCACTAGAGTATCATCTGGTATTCTACTCTAGTTAGGCCAGTCTGACCCTGGCCAGACACATAAATTTCCCTTTCAGCATCCGTGCAAAATTACTGGTACCCAGGGAAAAACCTGAGGATATAGCGGCACACAGTTTAAACATTTTAAGTTTACAAAGGCCTAAAAAAACCTTTGACAGTGCCCATAAGACAGTTACATGCAGGAATTATTTTAACGCTACTTACCTTGTGTGTGAGTTAAATGATTTAAGATGCTTTGTAGAAAACGTTGATCATTTATCTGTCCTGAATAATAAGAAGAACTTGCATCCAATAAGGTTTGACTTTGAATTTTAAACCAGGGCACTCTACGTTCTACCACCTCATCGACACCGTCATACCAGAAAAGAATGATGCCATCAAGCGTCCTTGTCATCATGTAAAAAGGAATGTCGGAAGTCATATCATTGGTGACAGTTGTGTAGAAATAATGTGTATGGATGCCTATGTGCGAGAGGACGTGAAAATACAGGGCTTGTAGTCATACTGAAATCACCTCAGTGTTCTTATATTTTAATACGGATTATGTTTGGGATTGGGGTTTTCACAACATAAAGTAATAGGTGGACTGTCTCCATCGGGCATAACTATCAGGCGCATATATGGCAGAATAAGTCATAAATTACTGATACACAGGCACCTACCGTAGGTGCATCAGTTAAAATGGGAAGGGTACAAGGCTTGCTGAGGTTCTGCCCAGTGAAGACAATGGAATTTCAGAAAGAGATGAGTATTGCTCGCAAGAGAGGATACACCTTCATTGAAGCTAATGCAAAATGTATTCACCAACAACCATTTAAAATCAGTAAATGACGTCGCGGGACTTCCATCTCGCAACAGGTGTAACATTATCTTATGATTCATTTTATAAAATATCTTTATATGTATCCAAACTCTCATACTGATACAGAACTCCAAGATCCTAGATTCTCAGTGTACAACTCTGAAGTTAGACAATGAAATTCTGGCTGCCTACAGCCACCACTAGGGGGCATTAACCAAAGACATATTTACGTAGCTAATATTGAGTTAAATTACTTGTGGCTGAAGTGGGAAACTTGTTTACTGCCTTAGCCCTTTCTACCCCGGAGGTTTTTTTTTTTTTTCCGTTTTCGTTTTTGCGCTCCCTGCTCTCATACAGCCATAACTTTTTTATTTTTCTGTTCACATAGCTATATGAGGGCTTGTTTTTTCCGGGACAAGTTGTACTTTCCAACACCACCATTTATTATTGCATATGATGTAGCGGCAAGCGGGGAAAAAAATTCCAAATGGGGCGAAATTGCAAAAAAACGCAATTCCGCCACAGTTTTCTGGGTTTTTTATTTACGGTGTTCGATGTTCATTCAAACCAGTTACTTTCATTGTACTGGTCAGTACGAATCCAGCGATACCTAATATGTATAGATTTTTTTGCGTTTTGATAGTGATAAAATTATAAAGTTGGAATTTTTTTTGTCATATCTTGACCCCTATAACTTTTTTGTATTTATGTGTACGGAACTGTATGGGGCGCATTTTTTGCGAGGCGATCTGAACTTTTTATTGATACCATTCTGGGGTGTGTATGACTTTTTGATCGCTTTTTATTTAATTTTTTTTTTTAGAAAAAAAGGCTACAAAATATGGCGAATCGCCCATTTTGACGCTTTTTTCCGTTTTGCTGTTTTCCATATGGGTGAATAATATTGGTGTTTTTGCACATGGCGATACCCATAATGGTTTTTTTTTTTTTTAATACTTTTATTTTCGGGAAAGGGGGTGTTTTGAACTTTTACGTTTTTTGTTTTTTTAAAAATAACAAATTTTTTTTTACACTTTTTTATAGTTCCCATAGGGAACTATAAAAAGCAATCATTTGATTGCTGATATCATAGACTTTTTTGCATTAGCATTGGAGTCTATGAGGATTTTACTGCTATCCTATGGAGCCCTATTACACAGAAGCGCCATCTTTAAAGACCAGGCCAGCGCCATACTAGTACAGCGCTGATCGGGAAGGGGTTAAAGAGGACCTTTCACCTCTATGTTGAGCCATTCCTCTGTTATTCCTGGTAGAAGTTTATGAAGGAATTGCCAACAGTCTGCATTAAAGGGGTTGTCCGAGTTATGAAAAAAAAAATATAGTACTTTAAATCTGATGGGCAGCCATATATAACTAAGTTAAGCAAGTTTTAGGCAGAAAAAATCTATGTTTCCACATTTCCCTGGTTCTCTTCTGGTCTTTGTTTACCTGCAGTAATAACAATCTCTGCCCCTCCCCCTGCTCTGCAAATGCTGCCCTGAGTGACATGTCTGCTGGGATACTCAGCAGCATGTTGTATGTGTAGGACTACAAGTCCAGCTGTACAATGACACTGCTGATACACACAGGATCTTCCCCCTAACTTCTTTGTTCTTTGCCTCTCCTCCAAATCAGCTCCAGTGTCAGCTCTGTGTCTGTAGGGTGAGAAGGGCAGATCCTGTGTCTCTTTACATCTGCAGCTGCTGTTGTAAAGCCTTCAGTGTGTTCTGGCTGAAGGAGTTAATGTTTTATCTGAAAGAATCCAGGGAAAGCAGATAGCAGGAGCCCGGCAGAGCAGGGGGGCGTGGCCAGCACAGTGACGTCTCGTGTACAGGCTCTGTGCACGAATACAAGATTAGCAGGCAGGGAAGGTGACATCACAGGTCATGTGACCCTCATTGAAACCTGAGAAACCAGCAGCTTTAGAAGCAGAAAGTGTATGGAAAAGCTGTTGTGTTTGACTAGTTAGAAACATACAAAGGACAAAAAAATAACTCAGACAACCCCTTTAACACTCCATCTAGATCAGTTGGGAACATATCCCTGCAAAGTCTACCATCCCTGACAGTCCTAATTACATAATATCAGACTGTGCAGGGAAACAGCCCACTGGTAACACCCACATGGACCTTTTTTGCAGTGTGTTATCAATTTAAGCAATCCGAAGTTGATTCATTAAAAAACTTAAAATTTATGTGCTCCATGTAGGAAAAATTCCTATCTGTGGATTTAAAAACATTTAAAAAAAAAAACCTTTTAAAATAGGAATCCAAAGCTGGCTTTGGTTACCGAGGTACCAGTACCGAAGCCGACTTCGGATTCCTATTTTAAGAGGTTTTTAAATACGTAGATAGGAAGATCGATTTGCTCAACCCTAGTCTTAAAAATAGATGCTCCAAAATGGCTATTACATGGGAAATGAAAGTGGTTACTAAAACAGACATGTCTGGTCCTTGGTTCTGTCCTACAGATGGAGCACTTGCTTATTTTAATGGCTATTGACATGTCTTGCATCCTATCTTGTACATGTAGTGAAAAAACTTCACTGTATCCTCCAAAACCAATTTACAGTATGAAATAATACTGTGCAGATACTAAATCACAAGTTACATTTTAAGCTCTAAGTGTAAGAAATTCACAATTAAAACAAGGTCAGAGAAGCAGGAATAGACTAACCCTCCATGTAAGGTACAGGATATGAAGTAATGTTACCTGTGCAAGCAGCGCAAACAGACAAGATAAGTAGAAAAATTTCTGGTAAAACATCTCGGTCCATCCTGGCGCTCTCTCCTATAGCCTTACTCTTCTGATAAAACCTGGCAAAGACTGGCGCAGCTTAAACGCTTTATAAATCCTTTCAGTAGCTCTAAGGTGTGTCTCCATGTCACATGTAAAAATCCCTTTCCAAATGGACAAAATAGCTATAATTTCCTCCAGGATCGTATTAACGGGTAATGCATAAATACAATACAGTAATAACATGCTCTAGAAAGAGAACACTTACTAAATATCCTTGGGGCACCTTTTTAGCTTAAATACATGTATTTTTGTCTGACAGATTTAACACTAAATGGAACTGAGCAGCCTGCACTGTATGACAATACGTGCAGAGTGCAGAAAACAAATGGAGCAAAGTGTTTAATAAATCCCAATTATAAAAATTATTTTTACACAAAAATACATGTACTGTACAGTTTTTTTTTCCTGTATAACCTCCCTAAATGCGTCCACAGCCTTTAATGCAAGTAGTTTACATATAGATATACAAAAAGTTTAGCTAAAGGCTTGTTCACATGTGTGTTGGAGGCTGTGTTTGGGGCCTCTGTTGCCGATTCCATCAAAAAGACCAGACAAAAAAGTCCTGCATGCAGGTAAAAAAGCAAATTCCCAAACAGAATGTGTACAGACTCCATTGTAGTCAATGGTCTATTCAACTGTTTGTCTCAGCTGAATCTGACGCAATATATACCGGGGATATGAACTCACCCTTAGGCCTCGTCCACATTTCCGTTTTTCACTGACGTGTGCTGTCCACATTTTTCACGGACAGCACACGTACCCATTGATTTAAATGTATCTGTTCACATTTCTGCATTTTTCTACTGAGCGTGGGTCAGTAAAAAAAATCACGGGGACATGCACTACTTTGATCCGTGATGCGGACCAAGCACGTCCATTGAAGTCTATGGGTCCGTGAAAATCACTGACACACATCCGTGTTGTGTCCGTGATGCGTCCGTTTTTCACTGATGACTAATAGGAAATTCTTTGGAAATCAATTTTCAGCTGAGCAACGTCAGTGAAATACGGATGCCACACGGATGGTAACTGACACGGAAATGTGGACGAGGCCTTACAAGGGTTTTCTGGAGAAAAGATTTTAATCAAAAATAGGGATGGAATACGTTAAAGGGTTTCTGTCACCAGAATTAACCCTCTTAAGGCCCCATTCACACGTCTGCAAAATGCGTCCGCATCCGTTCCGCAATCAATGGGGGTGCAAAAGATGAGGAGGGCGCACGGTGTGCCGTCCGCATCCGCACTTCCGTTCCGCGGCCCCCTGAAAAAAATAGAACATGTCCTATTCTTGTCCGAATACACGGACAAAAAAAGGCATTTCTATTATGTGCGTTCCGCAAATTGCGGAATGCACATTGCCGGTGTCTGTGTTTTACGGATCCACAAATTGCTGATCCGCAAAACACGGACGTGTGAATGGAGCCTTAACCTGCTGACATTAGCGATGTGCTAATGTCAGTAGATCCTAACTCTGCTATTATTATGTTTATTGATGGCCCCCTTACTGCCGAATTCCTAATTTTGTAATTTGTAAATTTCCTACCTCCTTCCACGTCCACCGTCCTTGATTGACAGGGCCAGCGTTCGTCTTCTCCAGCCAGCCCTGTGGAGCAGCAGGAGACAAACTCTGGCCTGGCCCTGTCAATCAAGGACGGTGGGGCATGGAAGGAGGTAGGAAAACTGAGCCTCTAAGAGTAACAGGAGTAACAACCCCCCCCCCTTCTGCTCTTAGAGGCTTATTTACATATTACAAAATTAGGAAATCGGCAGTGAGTGGGTCATCAATAAACATAATAACAGAGTTAGGGTCTACTGACATTAGCACATCGCTAATGTCAGCAGGTTTAAGAGGGTTAATTCTGGTGACAGAAACCCTTTAAAGTGTTTTTAACTGATGATCTAAACTTTGGATAGCTCATCAATATCTGATCGGTGGTATTCTGACTCCTGGTACCACCAGTAATCAGCTGTTTGAGAAGGCACTGCCATTCACAGTAGTACCGCAGCCTTCTCTCAGCTCACCAAGCACAGCGCCGTACATTGTATACCGGTTGTGCTTGGTATAGCACTCAGCACCATTCACTTCAATGTGGCTGTGTTGGGCATAGGTCATGTGACCCATGAACATGATGTCACATGGCCCAGGCAAAGCTGTGAGTGTCTGTGCATTCTCAAACAGCTGATCAGCGGGGTCCCGGGTGTAGGACCCCCCCTATCAGATACTGATTACATATCCAGAGGATAGGTCATCGCTTTAAAAATCTCAGAAAACCCCTTTAAAATAGGGGTTGCTCCAGTCCCTACTCCTATCTACTTTCTGGCTTGGACTGCCTGCTCAGCCAACCACTGGCTAAGTCGGGTCACAGCTGCAGCTAGTGATTGGCAGAGTGAGCAATCCAAGCCACTTCCTTTGTGTCTAGCCCAAGATCAGGGAGTGAAGAGGATTTGGGGATCACTGCAGCCCTCGAACACCAGCAATGTGAGAATCGGTAAGGTGGGTAATTACTTTTTATTTTAATTTCGACCACATTTTTAAATAAAATTATTCCTCTGGAAAACCCCTTTAGTATTGACTAGACACTGTTTTTATATCAGGGATCCAATCAGGGAGACATTGGTGTCAACATTTGTGAAAAAAAAATAAAAAACTACAACGGCTGGGTGCTCCACACGTCTGGCAGCCTGGCTGCATGCATAGCAAATATTTAATCAGATTGGCAAGATAAATGTTCTGTTACACATAATGAGATTCATTTGAAGTTCACAATTACATCTCTGCGCTCAATCCTGGTATTCATGACCGTCAGCATCTCCCTCCCATCTTACTGCAGATGACTGACAACTTTCTTCCTATACTGTACCAACCAGTGGTGGTGGATGGCAGGGGAGCCAATAGCAACGAATATCGAGGAATACAAAGCATGTGCATTATACTGAGCAAACTCCCACTGTAGCTTCTGAACTGTGATGTTAAAGGGGTTATCCCACGAATAATGTAAAAAATGAAAATCAGACATAATATAGTACATGACAACCTCTTTCTAACAAAGCTAGAACCAGCCCGGTACCTCACATGGATCCAGAGATCTCATTAATTGCTCTGCTAGATTTATATCAAACTGACAGCTCAAGGGGAGTGTCTTTTCTGCTGCAGCTCAGGGGGCGTGTCTCAGCTCTCCCTATCACAGCTCAGGAGGCGTGTCTCAGCTCTCCCTATCACAGCTCAGGGGGCGTGTCTCAGCTCTCCCTATCACAGCTCAAGAGGCGTGTCTCAGCTCTCCCTATCACAGCTCAGGGGGCGTGTCTCAGCTCTCCCTATCATAGCTCAGGGGGCGTGTCTCAGCTCTCCCTATCACAGCTCAAGAGGCGTGTCTCAGCTCTCCCTATCACAGCTCAGGAGGCGTGTCTCAGCTCTCCCTATCACAGCTCAGGAGGAGTGTCTCAGCTCTCCCTATCACAGCTCAGGGGGCGTGTCTCAGCTCTCCCTATCACAGCTCAGGAGGCGTGTCTCAGCTCTCCCTATCACAGCTCAAGAGGCGTGTCTCAGCTCTCCCTATCACAGCTCAGGGGGCGTGTCTCAGCTCTCCCTATCACAGCTCAGGGGGCGTGTCTCAGCTCTCCCTATCACAGCTCAAGAGGCGTGTCTCAGCTCTCCCTATCACAGCTCAGGAGGCGTGTCTCAGCTCTCCCTATCACAGCTCAGGGGGCGTGTCTCATCTCTCCCTATCACAGCTCAGGAGGTGTGTCTCAGCTCTCCCTATCACAGCTCAAGAGGTGTGTCTCAGCTCTCCCTATCACAGCTCAGGAGGCAGTTAAAGGATGAAACTGAGCACGTGCGGCCTGCTCAGTGAGCAGATCAAAGAAATAAGAAATTAAGTGGTCCTATACAGATACATTTTAGTGAATAACTCAGTAGCTATACAAAATTTTTAATTACATGCAATTACAAAAGTATTCGGATCGAGATGCTGGTTTGAAAACTGTAGAATTTTTTTTTTGTGGGACAACCCCATTAAGAAAACTAAGGTGACTCTGCCCTCTGATAGGGCAGTATACACCTGGTGACAGATTACCTTTAACGATTACACATACAAGTTGCTAAAAATATGGCCCTCTGCCCTCTTGTCACTGCATGGATGGGAGTTAGAACTGTGCACTAGTAAAATAAAGAGGGGGTCCGAATTCTGAATTGGTTTTGTCAAATAGAGCTTTATAAGTACCATTATAAGAACGATTATGACTTGGAAAAGGAGAAGGACTCCTGTAACAGAGTGGTTACATTATCATCCTTTTCTGGTACAATGCACAATGTGATGGGGTTGTTTAGAGAAATCCGAGTATCAGACAGGTGGAGAATAGAGATGAGCGATCGTGCTCGAAACGAGCACTGTACCGCTCGGCTCCCCTGCTTCCGGAAGCGGCTGCCTGCGCCCATGCGAGCGCAGGGAAGCCGAGTGGTACAGTGCTCGTTTCGAGCACGTTCGCTCATCTCTAGTGGAGAACTTTTAAATCTACAGTGAGAAGTCTTGTAGTTTTATATATTTAGCCCACCTCTATAAGAGTAGGATTACTAGTGTGGCACTAAAAAAAAAAGGTATATTTGGAAATGTCAGTTCTCTCGCGACTTTTGGTGACAACAGTGGGCAGGAATTTGTGGGAGGAGATCTGGCCTCCAACAGCCTGTCCTATTTACTATGATTTACACCAGAAATTGGCATAAGTGATATTTTCTACGAGGCTAATGTTTTATACAGATGCCATTACCATACCAATAAATGTTCCTTTATACTCCTTTCTCAATGTTCCTCATACTTCCTTCATACTCCTTTCTCAATGTTCCTCATACTTCCTTCATACTCCTTTCTCAATGTTCCTCATACTTCCTTCATGCCCCACGAGCATTTCCAAGACCAGTTTCATCCAAAATTGATATCAACAATGTTGTCCCAGTGGAACAACCTTTGTTCATATGCCCTATAACATGGATGTCACAGAGGGAATACTTTTGCTTGGGGCCCCTTAGATCAGTCACAGTTAAAAGTGCAAAGAGCAACTTCTGGAGCACTCAGTAGATGGGGAAAAATCTTCAATACTTCTAAACACCATTCCTTATATCTTGCACTCATTTTGTCTCTTTATATCTGGCTTATGTAATCTGTTATTCAAAACACTTATATCTGTCAAAGAAGAAAGTAAGAATTTCCCTAAAGTTTAACAATGGTTGACGATTATGAATGCAATTCAAGAATCCCTAATGTCTATAGACTGTAACACGGGCAGGTCTCCATTCTACTCTTATGTAAATTCTCTGTGAGATAGAAACAAACATTTGGAATTCACTCCAAGTTAATGGGGTTGGCCACTTCATATCAATATTTACAAATGTGCTGGAAACATTGCGATATTTTTACTTATATAGTGTTACCAGGGCATTTACATAATTGTCCCCCTAACTGTGCTGGGCCCATGCGAAGCACAGCTGAAGAGCGGAGGTTCAGAAGTCGGGCAGAAGTCAGAACTCTTTAAGCAAATAACATTGTAGCTGGATGTTACATGCTGGCCTATAGGAAATTATAAAAAACAGGGTGGCAGCACGTTCATAGTAAGTTTGGAAAAAAAAACTATGAGCCCTAGAACGATGAGCACAAAAATTAGCAAGTTTGACACACCAAAAATTCCCACCACCTGATAAACATGCAGTTGACATGCACTTCATGTCAAAATCTACCTTTTCGCACAGTGATTTCCTACATACATTGCAATTTTCAGGTATCTTCTGAACATCCTACAACTTTACTACTGCCCTGTAGTCTCTCCTTTGTAGTCCTGGTTTCCTGCACCATGTTGCTGCACAGAGAATGTGTGTGGAGCTGCCGGGTTTGGGGTAGCCCCAATGCTACACTGGGTCCCCTGGACACCGTCAAGGTGTCACCACAAGTTAAATACCCCTGCTCAAAGGAACTACATATGTTGCTGGTTCTCACTGAGCCTTATTCATATGCAGGACAGCTTTAGTAGTATAATAGGCTGCACTGGTGGTTCAACTATAAGAGGCAAAAAACATGTCCAAAAAATTGCATATCCCCACCTTTTAGATTTTGTTTGCCACCTAATGTTCATCCCATGGGATCAGTGCAATGGACCATCAGTAATGTAAAACAGGGAGGCATTCATTTCATATTATAAGACTCAATCAGGTATCAGGCAGGTATCACTGAGGTTTTAAAAGCATCTGCAAAAACCCAGCATCCACAGGACAAATGAGTAGATGAAATCCAATACTTATTCATCCATGGATCTGCTTATACATTTTAAAACCCGAAGGGCTCTTGCATGTTCCAGTAACTAGAAGGAATGTGAACTCACCAGATAGGGGTAAGTCATAATTAAACAGCAGCTTATGGTGGAGTTTGGCCAGATCATAGCATTCCTACTGCTCAGAAAGTTGGCAGCCCTGGAAGTTTTAATATTTATAACAAGGATTTTATTTTCTTCTATTATTACTATTTGGATTAAAAATCAGCTATTTCCCAGCTCCAGGGAGCCTGTATATTGGTAACTGCATGACAGGCATCACTCTTAGAATCAGTTCACACTTCACTTATTTGGTGAGTTACGGGTCCAAAACTGACCAAATAACTTTAGTGCCAGGCAGCGGGTGTGTGGCATCAGGCAGGTGGTAGCATCAGAATAGTGGCTGAAGCAGGTGGCCAGAAGAAACCGGCCTTTTTTCACAATGTTTTGGTGCGTCACCCTTCAGGCACTGGAGTTTGGAAATCCTGGCTGATCCACGCCTGATTCATCTTTGTAAAGGTTGGGTTCTCTTTGGGGGAACTATGCCTCCCGCCGCATTAAAAACCCACTCTGATGCCACATTACTGTCAGGGCAGGAAAGCTTGTCCAGGGCAAACTCAGCCAGTTGCGGCCACAAATCAAGTTTGGCTGCCCATTATTCCAGAGGATCTTGGACTGCACCTTGCCACCCCAGATCCAAGTATGCCACCACCTGCTGGTTCAGGTTCTGCTCCATGTCCTGCTGTTTCTAGGTGGTTTCTTCAGTAGGCAGGTGAAGAAAAGTGCTCATTAGAGACTCCAGACTTAAGTTGCTGCTGATGGCGTTGTTCCTGCTCCCCATCCCCCTCCAGCAGTCATGGCGCTGGAGCGTGAGCACAGAGGGCCCTCCGATCAGACCTTCATGAGGATGGGCGATGGCACACATAGGCAGTGGACAACTGACTACATAAGATGTCTCAATAGTAGATGAGTTCAGCTGGTAGCAAGGGTCTAACATAATGGAGAGCCAGTAGTCATCCCTCTGCCAAATGGTGATAATACAGCTGTCACTAAGCAAGCAACTCAGCATGCATCTTGCCATTTGCAAAAGGGACTCAGAGGGACTCCCTGCCTCCATCTCCACTGTATACTGCCACGGTGTGTAGGGTCATCTGCCTGGCCTTCCTCATCGTCCTCCAGCTCTTCTCCTGTCACTTGTGCAGAAAAAACATCCATTTCTATATACATTGCTTGTGCGTGAATGTCCTTCTCCTCTGCCAGTTTAGGCCCCACAGGGCTTAGGTCGCCGTGAGGTGTAGGAGTAGTACCAACTTGGCCAGGTTCAACTTCTGCTCGTTTGAATGAGTGCACACATACTGTTGTCTTTTTGCTGTTGCCTCGGTGGTCGATTGCTGGGGATATGAGTGACGAGGAGTAGGAAGAGGAGCATCAGGACCAATAGATGATGAGAAGGAAACAAAGGTCCCTTCTGCTGAGGTGGTGGAGCCTTGACTGCTGGAGAAGGGGTGCGGGCCACTGGGAGAGGCACTGGTTGCTGCATCAGGCTGTACCACAACATTAGAGCCATGGTTTTCCTAAGCCACTTTATGGTGACCATGACTACACTTCACATTTTGCCCACAGATTCTACACATAGCCACGCTGATGTCCTCCGGCGACTTGATGAAAAATTCGCACACCAGCGAGTATGGCATTTTCCCTTTATGAGCCCGTGCACCGCTAGTTGTTTCCGGACAGGTAGGTTCCTGAGTAAAAGACGGTCTACCCAGGCATGTTTGGCTCCAGACCTCATACTGCTGCCACTCTGCTGACTCACCACCTTCATTCCCTGATGATGCCCCCTCTTCACCCAGGTCCCACATGTGATCAGCTACATCATCATCCACTGATATCACCCTCACCAGTCTCAGGGCTGCGTGCAACACCCGCTCCCACACAATTCTAATCGTCGGTACTTGCCCACCTACAGGAGGAAGCAGCTGATCTCTCCTCCAAATCATGGATGGGCAGTAGCTGCTGACTGTCCTCATTAAGCTCGTTCTCGCTGAAAAGCAGAGCAGAGCCAACAGCATACACTTCCCGAGCAGAAGGAACAGAAAATGAAAGAGGCAGGTTCAGGACAGATGGGGGCACACAGCTTGTTCCGGGGCCATGCCAACTAAGCGTGGTGTCAGAGGAACCCACCAACTCCTGGCTGGGGTGTCTGATGTCAGTTGAGATGATGTTGGAGACCGAGTCAACCATTCAAGGACAGCTGGGTTTCTGGTCAAACACTGGGTTGCCAGATGACACTGGGCAGTCACTGCAGCTGCTGCTGCCACCACTCCCCCTCTTCTGCTGCTACTTCTGCCAGCTCCAGAAACATTTTTGCCCCTGCCCATTCCTTTAGAAGGCCCTGGCACCTATCAGGCATACTGTACTGTAACTGTAAAATAGCAGTAATGCCAGGCCGCAATTTCACCCCGGAATCAAGGGTGAACGGATTTACTTAAGTATAAAGGAATGTGAACACCCCAAAATCTGTATCAGCCAGTAAGTTCACCCCAATTACACAATGAAGGATTAACGGATTTACTTATATGTTAAAGAAGTGATCCCCCCCCCCCCCCAAAATCAGTAGTATTAGGCTGCAATTTCAGTTCAAAATCAAGGATGAATGAATTTACTTAAGTATAAAAGAACGTGAACAACCCACAAACAGTATCAGGCAGCAATTTCACCCCAATTACACAATTAAGGTTTAACAGGTTTACTTATGTATAAAAGAACATGAACACCCCAAAACCTGTAGTATCAGCCTGCAATTTCACCCCAGAATCAAAAACATGAATACCACAAAAACAGAAGTATCAGCTCGCAATTTCACCCCAATTACAGAATGAAGGATGATTGGATTTACTTTTATATAAAAGAACACAAACACCCCAAAATCTGTAGTATCAGGACGCAACTTCACCCCAATTACACAATCAAGGATTAACGGATTTAATTATGTGTAAAACAACACAAACCCCCCAAACTCTGTAGCATCAATCGGCAATTTCAACGCAATAAAAGAATCAAGGGTTAATGGAGTTATGTATAAAAGAATGTGAATAACCTAAAGTCAGTAGTATTAGAATGCTTTTTAAGCCCAATTAGTGCAGCAAGGTGTAACAGAATAGCTCCTATTAGCCAGGGTATTACACTCTTCTATGGGTCCCTACTCTCTCCATACAGTGTGGGTAAACTCTCCCTAAAATATCCCTACACTATCTGTAAGCTGTCCCTGAACTGTTTAAAAGTAGTATTTTATAAAGAAAGACTTTCCTAATCCCTAGCGCTTCTCACATCTCTCCCTGCACCAAGTTCACTGGAAAATGGCGAGTGGGCAAGGTAAGACTTTCCATAGGGATGTGACATCACAGGGGCTGGTTGCACTGCGTTATGGGTGATCCCTCATTCCCAGGCTTCTTACTTTCTCTTTGTAACATGTGCAGTAGCCATTTTGGAAAAAAATCTGATTCGTTACTACGAAGCACGAAGAAATTCGGATTTAAATTTTTCCTGAAATTCATATTTGTCTTGGCCTCATGATGTCAAAATGTGATATGCCTTTTTGTGACTCTCCCAGTCTCTCTGTTGCAACCTGCTAATGAAACTCTGTGACACTCTAAGCTCAGTGGCCACTTCTGTCTGAGAACATCCTGCTTGAAGCCTCGCAATGGCGAGGTACTGTTGATTAAGTGTTAGGTATTGTCTTGACCTCATGATGTCAAAATGTGAGCAGCATGATGAGGAGGACTGTTTAAATATCAATTATAACTGAACCAGGAAATGTATTTGGAGATGCACGGACCAAATACCTATTGTGAATTTTGCAGTTAAGCTCCTTGTTAGAGAACAGCAAGCTGTGCAAAAAGTACTGAAACACTGAACAGTTGGACATGTGCATTCACACGTTTAGAGAAGGTCACATTGAGTTCACCTATAAAGGTTAGGATGCATTTTAGATTCAGCCTGAAATGTCACCCACAAGCCAAATATCCCTAACTTTTTTTGAGCACTGTTTATGCTGTACCTCTTACTTACCCTTTCTTTTTCTTCCTTCTAGCTCTCTTCTTTTTAATTCTCCAAATTCTGTTTCCCCTTTTCTGCTCCCTCTTCCTTTTTTTTCTCTTGCATCTTTTTTTCTTTCCAGTTTTCCTGTACCTAATGTACTACATTATGGGTCAGTTACCCATACTGTTTTTGGTTAGTTTTTCGCTGTTAGCAATATCTGGGTCTATATTGCCATCTTGTGGTCTTTTTTTGCATTACTGTATGGACAGAGTTTTTTTTCTAATATGGGCTTTCCACCTGATCTCACCTAACCAAGGTGCAAAGCACTCTCTCTTTCCCATTTACAATGGTAATCACTGTAATTTTTCTTAATTTTAGGATTAAAGTCTCCTTACAAACGCTCTCTTCTTCTCTTCTTTGGAAGGAAGGCCATCATTTACAGGCAGATGTTTTTCGTCTTCAAGAGACGCATCTATCTCACAAACAATTCCCTTAAGTTTTCTCTGCATCAGTAGCCAGGAAAAAGGGTAGAGTGTCCATTTTGGTAAAGAGTTCCGTAGCATCCCAAGTTACCAATTTGACATAGGTCAATGCACTATTCTCATTTGCTCTTTAAATAATGTGAGACATACAATAGTCTCAGCATATGCTCCCAATTCTAGACAATACTTCGTTATCAAAAATTTGCTTGCTACCATATCTAAATTAAAGGTTGGCCATCTACTTCTATCTATTTCAATAAAGTAGTGTGGCCCTGTATGGACTCCACAAACGCTACAAGCTACCCTGAACCCACACCTTTTGCTAACCGCCTTCAAACTAATGGGGTATATGATATCTGGTAAATACAACATCCAACCGAACAGGATTTTTACACTATTTAAATATAAAAACCTAGGTATCGTTGTAATCGTACTGACCCAGAGAAAGAAGGGAATGGGTCAGTTTGCCACAAACAGAACACCGTGGGAACAAAACCCGTAAAACAGTGGAGGAATTGCTTTTTTCTCCAGATAGGTGAAGAAACTCGGCATATTCTTGCATACATCTGTATTACTCAAGTGAGCCATCCTTTTTCTGTACAATATCCCAAGGACAAGTCTATCTACCTTAGTTCTATAAACTCAGATATTCAGTCAGACTTAAACACTATAAGGTTTCAGAATTCAAAATAGGGGCTTTCCTCATATTTTTCACTCCCACACTGAAAAGAGAAAAAGCAGGGGTGATGCTAACCATTAAAGATATGGTCTCTTTTAAACTTATATCTACTACTACAGACAGCCAAGGACGCTACATTATCATTGTCTGTCTAATCAATAATCAGCTTTACACTATAGCATCCATATATGCAACTAATATATCACAGCTTCGCTTCCTTCACCGCTTCTTCAACAAACTGACACCTATAAGGCAGGGGTTTTTAATACTCTGCGGCGACTATACAAGGGGTGACTGAAATGTTCGTAGCCCACCCATGAAATCTTTTTCACATGGTCTTGTTTTGAAATGCCATATGTTATTTAGTTATTTCAAAGGTCTCATGAGCAATCTGGATTTATTTAGATTTTTTTTTTTGTTTCAGGTACAGCATTTTAAAGTTAGGTAGTGAAGCTGAAATATGGAAACAGAGAAGTTGGAAAAGCGGGCAGTCATTCAATACCTTCTGAAAAAAGGAGTGACACCACAAGAAATTCACAAGGACATGCTGGAGACATTAGGGGACAATGCTCCTTCTTATGCAATGGTGAAAAAGTGGGTTGCAGATTTCAAGCGGGGCCAGACATCAATTGAAGATGCTGAGCGCAGTGGTCGTCCCTCAATGGCATGCACAGATGAAAATGTCCAAAAAGTACAAGACATTGTAATGGCAGTTCGATGTGTCACACAGCGGCACATTGCAGAATGTGTGGGCATATCAGTGGAGAGGGTTGGCCGTACCCTAATACAGCTGCTGAACATGCACAAAGTTTCAGCCTAATGGGTGCCAAGACTTTTGACATTAGAAAATATGCAACTGTTTGAAGCTGATATTCAACTTTTCCTGTTACAATGAATGAAACTCGGGTACACCACTTTCGTCCTGTGTCAAAAGAAGCCTAGAAACAGTGGAACCATCCCACCTCCCCACGCCCCAAAAAGGAAAAGGTGGTTCCATCCGCTGGCAAGGTGATGGCATCATTGTTCTGGGACGGAACGTTCTACCACAGTGGAATAATGAAACTCCGAGAGCGATGGCATACATGTGTGACTCTCAAAATTTCGACCCACAGTCACTCCTGAGTCGGGCCATGAAATTTACTGCACAAAGAGGAGATTTTTGACCCATGGCGCATATTCCTTGCGTCTGCACTTTTTCTCAAGTCCCCATAACTCATACTCCCGCATAGGTATGGTATTAGTGGATAAAAAACTACTACAAAATATAATTTCATCAGATATCGGGACCATAACTTGGTCCGACCATGCTCCTACCTCTATACTCATTAACCTACAATACTCTCCCTCGAGAGCCCCGTGGAGATTAAATAATTCCATTTTGAATAACCCTGAATACTTACCTCTATTCCATACTGCTCTGCAGGAATATTTTACGCTTAATAACTCATCTGATGTCTCATCCACGATCTGGTGCGCTCACAAAGCGGTCATGAGGGGTATCTTTATAAAATACTCTGCTTTGGAAAAGATCAAACTACTCATAGGCCAGATTAGACAAGTAGAGCGTGACAACCAAAAATCTCCCTAAATTAATTTTGCAACCCAATTGAAAAATTTAAGGTATCAGCTACAGGTGTTAAGGCAATCCAGATTTGAGTTCTACCTCTGCAAATCCAAATCCATGTATTACTATTGTGGAAACAGAGCTAATAAATCTTTAGCAAACATAATTAAGGTTAAATCTGACAAATCTAGGATCCCCTTTTTATATGGCAGAGGAGGTAAGACAATTATGAATCCACAAGAAATAGCTAATGAATTCCGCTCCAACTACTCTAAATTGTATAAAATTCGAAAACACAATTTCAATTTCAAGGGATCAAAACCGACTTGCCATATTTCGGAAGAGTGCTCTCTTATCCACCATCCACACTGTTCCAAACTATCTCGCATTATTAGAGGTGGTTAAGAATAAAATATCCTTCTTGAGATTGTTTGGCATCTCATGATTGGGGAGGATTGCTGTGGCCAAGATGGTACTTCTACTAAAGATCCTATATATTTTTAGAAATATACCAATATTTATCTCAATCTCCTATATCCAAAACTTGCTTATGCGGTTTGTGTGGGGTTGGAAGAGACCGAGGGTCAAGGCTGACATACTGTTTTCCCATATTCACAGGTTGGGGTGAACTGCCCATCTCTGTCTTTATAATATAAATCCATGATACTGGCCCAACTGAAACAATTGTGGATTGGAGATGTCTCTAAAAAATGTGTTCAGATTAAGCTTGGCCTATTAAGGGGACACAGCATTCGCACATTATGTTCCCTTTTATATTTTGGGTTCCACAACAATTTTCCATACTTAACCACTTCCTGACCAGGCCTAATTCTGCAAATCTGACATGTGTCTCTTCATGTGGTAATAACTTTGGAACACTTTTACTTATCCAAGCCATTCAGAGATTGTTTTCTCATGACACATTGTACTTCATGTTAATGATAAATTTGAGTCAATATGTTTTACCTTTATTTCTAAAAAATCAAAATTTACTGAAAACTTTGAAAAAAAAATCACAATTTTTTAAATATGAATTTCTCTGCTTTTAAGTTGCATAGGGATATCTAATAAAATTGTTATTAATGTACATTCACCGTAAGTCCACTTTATGTTGGCATAATTTTGAAAATTTTATTTTTTTAGGACGTTAGAAGGCTTCAAATTTTAGATGTAATTTTTAAGATTTTCATGAAAATTTCCAATAGTAAATTTTAAAGGACCTTTGCAGTTCTAAAGTGACTTTGAGGGGCTTAAATAATAGAAACCACCTCCCATAAATGAACATATTTTAGAAACTACAGCCCCCAATGTAATCAAAACTGATTTTACAAAGTTTGTTAATCCTTTAGATTTCCCACAAGAATTAAAACAGAAGGAAGGTGAAATTTAAAATATATATTTTTTCGCAGATTTTCAATTTTTAATTCACTTTTCCCATAAGATAGCAAGGGTAAACCGCAAATCAAACCTGAATATTTATTTTCCTGATTCTGAAGTTTGCAGAAACACCCCATATGTGGTTGTAAACTGCTCTGTGACCGTCAGTAATGAGAGGGAGATAGTACAAGCATTTGTGGTGGCTTTGACAGCTTGTCACAGTGATCAAAAGCCTGGAGGCCAGGAAAAAAGGTCTCAGGTTAAAGCTCCATGTTCTTGGCTGTCAGGAGGCAGCTGAGTCATGGAGCTTCTATGTACAGGTGCTGCACACAGGGGGCAAAGTTGAAGGACGTTTATAGTCAATGGGCAGACTTGAAATGGTTAACATTCCCAATCTCAGCTGTGATACAGCTGTGGACTAACCCATCCTTCCATAGATGTTTTCACACCATAGAATTAATGGATATCCCTATATCTATTGTTGAGTTCTTTGTTCCTAACTTCTCAGCATCACCCTGGTCCAAGAACTGGGTGTTCCTACTCTACATGAATTCCACATTTTAGCTGACAAACATAACCCGCCATCCTCAGAGTACTTCCAGTATATGCAAATAAGACATATACTTAGCTCTGGGTTGATTCCTATTGCTCAGTCCTCTAATTTTCCTTTATTAAGGCTGTGAATCTCCAATCCTAACTCCAATTCCTACAGCATATCCTTTTGCTACAGAAATTTGCTAATGGAGGAATGGGACAAATTGGAGAAAATTAAAGACCATTGGAACCATGATTTAAATCAAAGCTTTACTGATGATCCATGGCAATCTGCTCTTACCTCTGTTTGCAAATTTTCTAAGTGTATATCCCACTTGGAAACTCATGGAAAAGTATTCTATAGATGGTACCTCACACCATGCCACCTGTCACGTATTTTCTCCAACACGTCAGATGTGTGTTGGAGATGTGACAGTGGAATTCGTTCATATATGCATGTGTGGTGGGAATGTGGATTAATAAAGAAAGTTTGACACCAGATTTTTTTCTATATTATCCGATATATGACAATTTAAAATTGTTCCAGACCGGGCTTTAGCTCTTCTATCACTTGGTATAGACCAGTTCTCCTTTTTACATTCTACTATAGTTTCTCATGCATGCATAGCTATGCGACAAAAAATCGCGGCCAGTTGGAAAACAAGAATGCCTATACACGTCTCAAACGTTCTACAGTCCATTAATGAAAAATGCAGGTACAGAAGGATGTTCACCTTGGCTTTCAACGCGTCACGTCATAATTTCACATTTTCATAAACCCCTTTGATCGATTGCTCTCTCTCTTAATCAGATGCACAGTATTGTCTGAGAAATAGTATATTAGCTATTAGTTAGCAAAGACTACAGTTTATGTAAGAACTGACATTGATTCCCTCAGGTTATTAGACAGTTTTCTATGTCTTTTCATTCTGTTGCATTTTGGTATAATCTGTATAACTGAAAAGAATACCATGATACCTGTAAATCACATGTTGCCTTATGTATACAGTATTTCAATAAAAAACGGTTTCAAAAATTTAAAAAAAAGGACAACCATCATGGGAAACAAACAACGGGGCAGGCAGACCTTAGTGTGTATATGCTATGACTGCCCTTTTATGTAATATCAGTGAGTTTGATAGCTACAGTGCCTTGCGAAAATATTCGGCCCCCTGAAACTTTTCAACCTTTTGCCACATTTCAGGCTTCAAACAAAAAGATATAACATTTTAAACTTTTGGTGAAGAATCGACAACAAGTGGGTCACAATTGTGAAGTGGAACGAAATTTATTGGATCACAAACTTTTTTTGTAATAATAAAACTGAAAAGTGGGGCGTGCAAAATTATTCGGCCCATTTACTTTCAGTTCAGAAAACTGACTCCAGAAGTTGATTGAGGATCTCTGAATGATCCAATGTTGTCCTAAATGACTGATGAAGAGAAATAGAATCCACCTGTGTGTAATCAAGTCTCCGTATAAATGCACCTGCTCTGTGATAGTCTCAGGGTTCTGCATCATGGAGACCAAGGAACACACCAGGCAGGTCCCTGATACTGTTGTGGAGAAGTTTAAAGCTGGATTTGGATACTAAAAGATTTCCCAAGCTTTAAACATCCCAAGGAGCACTGTGCAAGCGATCATATTGAAATGGAAGGAGTATCAGACCACTGCAAATCTACCAAGACCCGGCCGTCCCTCTAAACTTTCATCTCAAACATGGAGAAGACTGATCAGAGATGAGGCCAAGAGGCCCATGATCACTCTGGATGAACTGCAGAGATCTACAGCTGAGGTGGGAGAGTCTGTCCATAGGACAACAATCAGCCCAACACTTCACAAATCTGCCCTTTATGGAAGAGTGGCAAGAAGAAAGCCATTTCTCAAAGATATCCATAAAAAGTCTGGTTTACAGTTTGCCACAAGCCCCTGGGAGACACCAAACATGTGGAAGAAGGGGCTCTGCTCAGATGAAACCAAAATCAGACTTTTTGGAAACAATGCAAAACGATATGTTTGGCATAAAAGCAACACAGCTCATCCCCCTGAACACACCATCCCCACTGTCAGACATGGTGGTGGCAGCATCATGGTTTGGGCCTGCTTTTCATCAGCAGGGACAGGGAAGATGGTCAAAATTGAGGGGAAGATGGATAAAGCCAAATACAGGACCAGTCTGGATGAAAAGACCTGAGACTAGGACGGAGATTTATCTTCCAGCAAGACAATGATCCCAAACATAAAGCAAAATCTACAATGGAATGGTTCAAAAATAATCAAAAAAATCCAGGTCTTAGAATGGCCAAGTCAAAGTCCAGACCTGAATCCAATTGAGAATATGTGGAAAGAGCTGAAAACTGCTGTTGACAAACGCTCTCCATCCAACCTCAAAGAGGAAGAATGGGCAAGAATTTCAGTCTCTAGATGTGCAAAACTGATAGACATACCCCAAGCGACCTGCAGCTGTAATCACAGCAAAAGGTGGCGCAACAAAGTATTAATGCAAGGGGCCGAATAATTTTGCACCCCCCACTTTTCAGTTTTATTATTACAAAAAAAGTTTAAATGATCCAATAAATTTCGTTCCACTTCACAATTGTGACCCACTTGTTGATTCTTCACCAAAAATATATCTTTATGTTTGAAACCTGAAATGTGGCAAAAGGTTGAAAAGTTCCAGGGGGCTGAACACTTTCGCAAGGCACTGTATCTTATAGCCTCAGCGTTCTTTATAGACTTATCTGCAGAGTCCAAGAAGTACAGAAATGATACTATTAATAATCCATGGATGTATGGTATGCTTTAAAGAGGCTCTGTCACTCGGATCAACCGTACCCCTACTAGGCATATAGCCTGGGAGGGTTAATGAGGCCGACAAAAGCGATACCTTTCTTTCTGCTGTTGGCGTGTGCGCACTATACATCTTCAAAAGTCAGGAATGAAGTCAAAGATGTTGTTCAAACGCACCATTCTGGGCACGGGTGCAGAGGGTCTAGCAAGCAGGGGGCATGAACTACAGTAGAGTGGAGTCATTGTGGAGCACCAGGGACTTTGCTGGAGCAGTGCTCGAACCACATAAGCCCACCTCTTGATACTCAAACACTTCATTTGCATATTTCGAAAAGTTCATTTTTCTCCACCACCGGACCATTGACAGCAGAAAAAAAAAAGGTATTGTTTTTTTGTCAGCGTCCTCAACCCTACCAGGTTGTATCTCTGGTAGGGTAGATCTGGGTGACAGAGCTTCTTTAAAGCAATCCTTTATGCGCAGATCAGGTTTTTCAGGGCAGGTTTTACAATGATAAACGGGATCCTTTAAGATCCCCCTTTTAGAACACACCATCTTTTTGCATCCTTCCTTTCCTTGCTGTTGGGGACTTCACCAGGGAAATGCTTCCTTTGTACAGAATGGTCACCATTACTTCAAGAAAATACTGCAGCCCTCTCCTTCTTGGTTTCTAAAATTAGGGTATGGATTATTACCTCTTGAAAATGAAGTGTTCCCATCTGACCTGCAGATGGAAATAGCACACACTATTGCACAGTTTATACATTTTAATGCCATAGCTTCTCTTCTTTCTAGGCTATTGGTGGAATTTTAGCCTCCCTAAAATGTAGAAGGCACTTCTCTATTCAATGCAGATGATTGTTTTGGGGATTGGGGCCAATAAGATAATGGGTTGCATCAAAAGAGGCATAGATGGTGGTGATGAGAACATAGTCCTGCCACTTTACAAATCACTAGTCAGACCACACATGGAGGACTGTGTACAGTTCTGGGCTCCTGTGAACAAGGCAGACATAGCAGAGCTGGAGAGGGTTCAGAGGAGGGCAACTAAAGTAATAACTGGAATGGGTGGACTACAGTACCCAGAAAGATTATCAACATTAGGGTTATTCACTTTAGAAAAAAGGCGACTGAGGGGAGATGTAATAACTATGTATAAATATATCAGAGGTCAGTACAGAGATCTCTCCCATCATCTATTTATCCCCAGGACTGTGACTGTGACGAGGGGACATCCTCTGCGTCTGGAGGAAAGAAGGTTTCTACACAAACATAGAAGAGGATTCTTTACGGTAAGAGCAGCGAGACTATGGAACTCTCTCCCTGAGGAGGTGGTGATGGTAAGTTCACTAAAAGAGATCAGGAGGGGCCTGGATGTATTTCTGGAGGGTAATAATATTACAGGTTATAGTTACTAGAGAGGGGTTGTTGATCCAGGGAGTTATTCTGATTGCCTGATTGGAGTCTGGGAAGGAATTTTTCCCCCTAAAGTGAGGAAAATTGGCTTCTACCTCACAGGGTTTTTTTTGCCTTCCCCTGGATCAACTTGTAGGAAAACAGGAGAACTGGATGGACAGAGGGCTTTTTTCGGCCTTACAAATTATGTTACTATATGATTTACACCTAAGCAAACCTGGTGCTAGGACTGGCCTAATTTTAAATAAATTGCCACAAGTACCTTATAGTTCTCTTGATTAAGTCTCCATTCATGTTATTTATAAAATGTATATATTTTTTTTATTTTGTATAAATGTTTTATATAGCCCTAGTACCATATGCAAATTGTGCCTCTGAAGTTATGAAATCTGGAGAGCTCACGCTACAAGTCAAGCTTGGCATACCCCCAGACAGTCTCTTCACTGGTGATCAACATCTGTAAACCAGCAGACTTCGATGCAATGCGCCCGAGATCCAGCACAAGCGGCCCGTAGTGATAGGCCATTCCCTTCCAAACGGGAACTTTCAAGATCATTCAAAAGGACTCCATCTCATTAGTTTGTAGCTCCATAGGCCTGAAATTATCTATATATATATAATCATTATTTGCACAAAAAATGCTAAATGGATAATTTTGTATCAAAATGTACATTTAAGGCTGAAACCTACATTCAGACTAATAGGTCTCAGCCCAAAATCTAACCCTTTTTTTAAAAAAAATTCAAGTATTAAAGGGATGTTAGGAATAAACTCAATTTTTTTTTATCTTAGCCCAGTTACAAAATTTCTCCTAGCCTTTTAAATATTTTGCATTGGTAGTATTTTTCCAACAGGAAAGTAAGGTATCTAATACTCAACTGGATAGTCCTCTCTTCTATGACCTTAATCATTCAGCATCCATACTGATTTTAAAACACTGGACCTTATTCTTGTCATGTAGCTGCACTGTTACTGTTTTGCTCCTGGTGGTGGAACAATTGTTTTATTCTTGTATACTACAAATTACAACATGTTCTCACATTCCCTGATAGCTCAGCAAAAGGTCACTGATTCAAATTCAGGTGCAACCAGGAAGATGATTTCCCAAGAAAAGAGAAACAGCATCATCCAGCTCAACGATAGCGGTATCTCGGCCAAGAAAGTTGTCAAACTGCATCATGTGAGCGCCATGACAGTTGGAAGATTACGAAATGAAGTCCGTCCATCCATTCCAATGCCAAGAGGTGGACATCCAGGCAAAATATCAGTCAACAAGTTGGCTCATCACAGGGTCTATCCGTTCTGGTGCGAGAAACAAAGCAGTGGCTAATATGCACATAATAGTAAGATCACAGACGTCCATGCAAGCACCGTGCAACACGCATTACACAAGTCTGGAATGGTGACCGGAAAAAAAAAAGGTGGAGCTTCGATTTCAATATCGTCATAAGAGTCGGCTTGAGTTTGCAATAACGTACAAAACAGTGGACAGTAGAAGAATGGGTGATTTGGAGTCATCAGACTGGGCTCTTATAGGTACAAACGGGTCTGGAAGAAACAAGGGAAAAGGGAGCTAACAGATGAAGAAATTAAAGGAACTGTTGAGTTCGGTGGAGGAAGCCTAATGATATGGGGTTGTTTCCCAGCCAAAGGCATTGGATACTTGACCAGGATTGATGGTGGTCTCAATGCTGAGCTATATGCGAGTATCCTACAAGACTTCGTAAACTCGAGTACTATGGGTATGAAAAGGATGACAGTGTTCCAGCAGGACAACCTGAAGCAGACGGCAAGATTGGTGAAAAAAAATGGTTCAATGAAAATTAAGTAGAGGTGACGGGTAACAAATTATGGGGTGCTTATTCTCCTGTTATCCCTTGTGAAAATGAAAAATTTAGGGCTAAGCAACATTTTATTGGAGAAAATGAAACTTCTCATTTTCACAGCCAAGTGCGAGCCAAATTCTGTAAAACACTTAGGGGATCAAGGTGCTCAGTACCCTCCTTAATATAATCTTTAAGGGGTGTAGTTACCAAAATGGGGTCACTTTTTGAGGGTTTCCACTGTAGGGGTACGTCAAGGGTCTCTTCAAATACAAAATGGTGCCTAAAAACCATTCTAGCAAAATCTGCCTCCAAAATCCATGTGGAGCTCCTTCCCTTCTGACCACTGCCACGTGCCCATAGAGCAGTTTACCACCACATATGGGGTATTTCTGTAAAATGCAGAACCAGAGTAATGTATATTGAGGTTTATTTTGCTGTTAACCCTTTATGTGTTGCAAGAAAAAAAATTGATTAACACAAAAAAAATCTACCAAAAAAGTGAAACTGAAATTTCACCTCCATTTTCCTTTCCTACAAAGTTTGTAACATAGGTTTTTATTAAATTGAGGGGTATAGTTTCTAAAATGGAGTCATTCATAGGTGGTTTCCATTACAAAAACCCCTCTATAATTGAATTGGTGCCTAAAAAAAATGGTTTTGGAAATTGTTGAAAATTTTTAAAAATTGCTTCTAAAATTCTAAGCCTTCGAACGTCCTGAAAACAATAAAATTACATTTACAAAATTATGCCAAAATAAAGCTGGCATATAGGGAATGTCCGTTGATAACTATTTTATGAGTTATTACTATCTGTCTTAAAAGTAGAGAAATTCAAAATTAAAAAATTGTGAATGTTTCCAAATTTTTGGTTCCTTTTGTGAATAAAGGTGAAATATATCGACTCAAATTTACCACTGTCCTGAAGTACAATGTGTCACGAGAAAATCTCAGAACAGCTCAGGTAAGTAAATGCGTTCCAAAATTATATCCGATTTGCAAAAATCTGCCTGGGATTTAACGTGAAAAGTGGCTTGGTAGTGAAGGGGTTAAATAACTGTTTATCGCCTCTCAGTAGCTTAGAGATAAGGCTTATTAGATGACGGCACAAAGTGAAAGTACCAGTCACACAGCTAGAAAAAACAGCTAAAAAAAAAGCTAGAAAAAACCCTTTGTGACAGAACAGCTCAATATTTTTAATAAAGGCCAATTGAAAAAATGATTTTTTTAGCAAAAAATGAGTAACATGCAAGCATTAAAAAAATGCCTCCAAAGGTGTACATAGCCATTAAAGGGGTATTCTCATCTTGGACAATGGGGGCATATCGCTAGGATATGCACCCATTGTCCTATAGGTGCGGGTCCCACACCTATATCGAGAACGGGGCCCCCAAAGTGAAGAAGTGCGCACCGCGCAAGCGCGGCCCGCTCTCCATTCACTTCTATGGGGCCGCCGCAAATAGCCGAGCGCTGGCTCGGCTATCTTCGTCGGCTCCATAGAAATGAATGGGAGCGGTTGCCGTGCATGCGCAGTGCGCTCCCATTCATTTCTATGGAGCCGACGGAGATAGCCGAGCCAGCGCTCGGCTATTTGCGGCGGCCCCATAGAAGTGAATGGAGAGCGGGCCGCGCTTGCGCGGTGCCCACTTCTTCACTTTGGGGGCCCCCCGTTCTCGATATAGGTGCGGATCCCAGTGGCAGGACCCGCACCTATAGGACAATGGGGGCATATCCTAGCGATTTGCCCCCATTGTCCAAGATGAGAATACCCCTTTAAGTTTCCTTTTTGCCACGTTAATTCCTATGTGGAAAATACCTGAAAAACCTCATACCTAGATAAGGCTGCATTTTAAGAAATGCAGCAAAACATTCCCTTATTATAGAAATGTCATAAAAAGAGCCTGAAGTTTAGCTTTTTTTCCCCAAATTATGGCGAAATAAACTTTCTTATTCCGACATACAAAAATGAGCAGCACATACAATCTTCAGCTACAGCACAAGAAAACCGAACGGCTTCTACTACAGAGGTTTCCATCTTTTCAAGCCAGAAAATCTTTGCCTCAGCACAGTTCACCTCAGGTACCAAAAGGGAGCCTGAATCTGGCCGTCCTCCCCCTCACCTATCCTTCCACACCACCATAGGCAACAGCGAATAAACGCCTCATATCACCTCGGGTCACTCACACCCCCTAAACATCTCTCATCACCTCCCATCACTCGCACCCCGAAATAAGTCGCCCTACAAAAATAAAAAAATAGGAAAGCGACTACAGCAGCCGAGCCCGCCAAAACAGAACGACCGCTGAGAACTCGAACCCTTAACGGTGATTGGCTTTCGCAAATCATCTGATCACACCCTCTTACTGGGCATTCTGGGAACTGTAGTCCAGACGGCGCTCCTGAGTAATTAAGTCTGTAGCGAACGCAACTACGTTTCCCAAAGATCTTAGCGGCAACGGTGTCGTCACACGTCAGTGAGCCAACCGGGAAAGCCCGGAGTCACGTGACGTTGTGATTGGTGGCAGCAGAAAGGTATGGCCTGATTTCTGGTATTATTGTGTATTTATGTGCGCGCCGCTTACAGTGTAGCCGTCTACGTCATGTGACACCTGCGCTAATGGCGGCTCCTGCGTGCTGCGCGCCTGGTAACCTCCCCAGTGTCACTGACTGCACTGTACACCGTGCACAAGACACAGCAGAGCCGAGAATGTGCTGCTGCCATGCTGGAGCTTGTAGTTCTACTAGAAATGCTTACATTGCACAAATATTGCTTGTTTTTTCTGCATGTGATGAATAAATCATGCTCCATCTCCATTTCATGCTGATTCTCTTTAAGACTGACAGCTGTATGATGGGGGTTGTATTACTGCAAAAGCTGCACACCGCTGGCCCCTCCTTTTCAGCTCATCTGTTTTATGGTTCCAGTGCATTGAAATAAAGACTGAAATTATTTTGCAAATAGTCTTTAATAAAATTATTCTCCTTTTTTCTGTATGCAGCTCCAGTGCAGAGCTATGGGGGGAGTTATCACACCCTGCACTCCAGAATTCTGGCTATTAGGCATGGGCTACACGGCGACACTGGCTGCTGCGTGCTACCTGTCGTGGCCAGGAATTTATTGCGAATGCCAAGGCAATCTCATTCATTACTATCGGATCACTGCTACTCAGCGATCCTGGCCGCAACAGGTGTCGTTATGTAGCCCTTGCCTTACAGGAATTGTCCGAGATCTTTCTATTGACATATCTCCCAACCGTCCCGGATCCAGCGGGACAGTCCCGGATTGCAGTGGCTGTCCCAGTACGGGGGAGGTATGTCCTGGTCTCTGGCAGTTGTCTCTGGACACAGACAGTTGCCTGTTGAATGAAGAAGCAGACAGCCGGAATCGGCTACCTGCTTCTTCCATCCTCCCTCCCGTCCCCCCTGCAGCTCTCCATACCTCTTGTCTGGGCGGGAGTGGGGCCAGATGACAGTCAGCCTTGGCTCCGCCCCCTCCAGACAAGAGAAGCCGATGTCCGACTGGTGGCGATGCTGCTGCTAGGAAGAAGGTAAGTATAAGGTTTTTAATTTTTTTTTACTTTCTATGAGGGGCATAATGTGGGCTTATTACTGGCGGCACAACATATTACTGAGGGCACAATGTGGGCATATTACTGGGGGCACATAACTGGGCATATTCCTGGGGGGCACAGCCGGTCAAATTACTGGGGGCACATAACAGGGCATATTACTGGGGGCTCAGCTGGGCATTTGACTGGGGGCACATAACTGGGCATATTACTGGGGGCACAGCTAGGCATATTAATGAGGACACATAACTGGGGAATATTTACTATGTGGAGTAGTAAGGGGACTGGGTGGGAGTCGGTGTATAGTGGGCGGAGTTAGGGGCATGGTCTAGTGCTGAAAAAAATTGTCGCCCAATGTGTCCCTCTTTGTCACTTTACAAAGTTGTGAGGTATGTATTGATGGCCTCTGCTAAGGAGGAGTTATCATTATCTGGTTGGTGGGGGTCCGACTTCCAGCACCTGAAACTCAAGTCTGTGCCATCCAGGCGCTGGTGTAGACTTGACCCATAATTTACTCCAGTGTCTGGCGTAAGTTACAGTAAATCCAGTGGGCAGTGCTAAGCCCCACCTCTCCAATAGACCCTGCCCCTTTTCTCGCCAGTTTAGAAAAGATATGAGAAGCTTTAAAGTCACAGATTATGGAGCAAATATAGCGAGCACCATTATTTGGGGGTTTTTTTTACGTCACAATAGTGACATAAAAGCATTAGTAAATGTGCTGCATTGTTTTTGGAAGTGACTTCATGTATTCTAGTTCCTAGAGGACACTCGCTTAAATGGATTTTCTGGGAAAAGTAAATGATGACCTATTTTCAGGATGGGGGTCTGAGTCCTGACACCCCCAAAATTCAACTGTTACAGGGGAGCTGCCATGCTCAGCCAGCTCCCTGCATCTCACCAAGCACAGCGCCATACATTGTATAGTGGCTGTACTTGGTATTGCAGCTTAGCCCTATTCACTTCTATGGCGCTGAGCTGCAACTAGGCCACGTGACCAATGAGTTACCCCTGCTCCTAGAGGCTCTGTTGATTGACAGGCCCAGGCAGAGAAGAAACACTCCATTCACCATAGCTTTTAAGGACCTTCAATGATGTCATGACCATGTGATCAGTCACATGGTTTAGGAGGAGACAGGCTGTTTGTGTGATCCTAACCATGTGACTGATCACATGGTCATGACATCATTGAAGGTCCTTGCAAGCTATGGTGAATGGAGTGTTTCTTCTCTGCCTGGGCCTGTCAATCAACAGAGCCTCTAGGAGCAGAGGTAACGCCCCTTGCACCTAGAGGCCTTATTAGCATAAAATAAAAGTTCATTTTATATAAAAATGGGGGCACCAGTAAATAAAACAGATATATATTTGGAATCAGGTGACATTAGCACATCTCTAATGTCAGCCTGATTCATACTGAAAAAAACGGTGACAGAAACCCTTTAAAGGTATCCCTTTCTAAAGGAAGTGTCCCTTTAAATCCAGGGCAAGTAAAAGTGGTTGCAAAAGATCACATTTATAGGGGTCCTCGGGGAATATATAAATATGTCAGTGGTTCTCTGTTCTTTAGACAAGTGATGAAGTAAACTCAGGACAGGTCTTCAGTATCAGAATGGTGCAGGGTCTGACACCTGCCGCCCCCAACAGTCAGCTGTTTTTGACATGAAGCAAAACAGTGGACAGAGTCGGAAGCAGAAGACTCTTTCCGGATGGACGGAGCATTTTGCTTCTGGGTCCATCCATTGTGTTGTTTCCGGTGTCGGCAGATGACGAAAACAGCGGATCCTGTGGGTGTGTGAGATGTCGGACTCCCACTGATGACAAAAAAACACGTCCACGCTTTATATTTCAAGTTCAGACACAAGGCCAGAGGAAGGGAGCAGGTACCTTATTCCTTATAGACCTAACCCCTTACATACAGTATATGGATATACTTATAGATAGTAGTAGTCGTCTCACAAAGTCCTCTTCTGTTTTGCAGAGAACCGTAGCATTGGAGTTTACGGCACAGCAGGGCCTGTGCTGAGTGATGGTGAGTAGTTCGGTCTGTTCGGCCTCCTGTTCCCTGGTATCTGGGTCGATGGAGCTCTGTTATTAGAAGGCCGGGACCAGACCTACCTGTGTCTCTAGCCATAGAGTCATGTAACTCAGCTGAATCACATTTGGCTCTTTTTCCCCTAAAAACCCAGGTTGAAAAGGAAAATTTAATTGGGCTCAATATGGAAATTGTAACAAATAAGTTAGGGTATGTGGATGTCAGTATTTTGAGCCTTCATTGTCTTCTATGATAGAAATACGTCTGTAATAGGAAATTCGCACGTTTCCCGCATCCCTACGTAGAAACAACATGTTATTACAGGTGAGGATACATCACTCACAGCCGTCTTCTCTGTCCGCAGGATGTAGGCATTAATGATTTTGAGGATATTGCGGTCTACTTTTCTGAAGAGGAATGGCGTTAACCTGGGAGAGGAGCAGAAGAGGCTTTACAGAGAGGTGATGATGGAGAATTACAAGGATCTGTGTTCTCTAGGTAAGGAAACCGTATTAGAGGGGTCGTCCAGGATCAAGAACAACCAGACCTGAGGGGGACATGAAATAATAAAAAGAAACATCACTTACCTGTCGATTCGATGCCCCCTCCTCTGGTCACTGTTTACTACGCTGCAGCCGTCACACCACGTGGTCAAACCTGAGACCACAAGTTCCAGGCATCCCACGACTCCCATTTCACAGCACCGTTTTCTCCGTTTAACATGTATAAGAATCAGATAAAAAGCCTAAAATCAGGATATACATTTAAGACTAGGAAACTTCACTATTACAGTGTCTTTTGCACAACGTTAAAGGGGTTCTCCCATCTCAGACAATGGGGGCATATCGCTAGGGACCCGCACACACATCTCGTAAACGCAGCCGAAAATGAAGCCAGCAAAGTGGTAGGCAGCAGTACCGGGGTCCAGCCACCACCAAGTGTTCCTATTGGCCCTCCAGAGCTCGGCTATTTTTGGCAGTCCCATAGAAATGAATAGAAGGCAGCCGTACATGCCTGCTGCGTTTACGAGATAGGTGCGGGTCAGAGGTGGGAACCGCCCCTATCAGTCACTGGGGGCATATCCGAGCGAAAACCCCTTTAAAGGGCATCTGTCAGCAGTTTTGTGCCTATGACACTGGCTGACCTGTTACATGTGCACTTGGCAGCTGAAGACATCTGTGTTGGTCCCATGTTCATGTGTTACCTCATTGTGGAGAAAAATGAAGTTATGCAAATGAGCCCCTAGGAGCAACGGGGGCGTTACCATTACACCTAGAGGCTCTGCTCTCTCTGCAACTACTGCATCCTCTCCACTTTGATTGGCAGGGTTGGGCAGGTATAATGACATTTTCACTGCTTGGTCTTGTCAAAGTGCAGAGAGAGCAGAGCCTCTAGGTGTAATGGTAACGCCCCCGTTGCTCTTAGAGGCTCATTTGCATACAATAAAACATCATATTTCTGAGTAATGAGGACACATATGAACATGGGACCAACACAGTTGTCTTCAGCTGCCAAGTGCACATGTAACAGGTCAGCCAGTGTCATAAGTGCAAAACTGCTGACAGATGCCCTTTAATGTTTGCCTATAGCACAAAAAAGAAGCTATTGGTTTGGAGACCTTGCTTAATTAAATTTGGTGTCCTTACTCATCTAAACCTTGATGATTTTAGATAGTTTTTACTTGAAGCCAGAACTAATATCCAAGATTGAACGAGGAAAGGAGCCGTGTGTGAAGGATCGGGGACTGTATGATGGAGAGATTCCCATAGGTAAGTCTGGAGAACATTTTTGAGGACCATTTGAGTGAAACATTTTGGTTTTCAAGGGTTTATTCCATGAAAACTATTTATAACCTATCCACAGGACAGGTAATAAATGTCAGATTGCAGAGGGTCCAATGCATAGGACTCCCAGCAATCCCAAGAATGAATGGTAGTGTGCTCTGTCAGTCCCATGGAAGTGAGTGGAGCTGTGGACCAACATGTGAACTACCGATCTCTACAAGGAGAGAACTTAGGGACCTCTTCAGAACGGTGGGGGGGGGGGGGGGGGGGGGGGGGGGGTCAGATTCACTACCGTGCGTAGATTTGAATTTCTGCCAGAAGATGCCTCCTAATAAACTTCGTGCGTGTTGCACCAACAGACTTCAGAATAAGACTGCGCCATTCTTAGTGTGCCAGTCCCATTAACTTTTTATTGTCTAGCTCTCTTAGGCTCCATAAGAGTCCACAGTCACGTTTGGTATGAAATATTTTTGCAGTGAATGATTGATATCACTCTTTATATCTCCAGCCTACTTCATCATAAAGCCTGACATTCTAGCTCAGCTTCCAGAAGTATTGAACGATGATGACGAATCAGGTTAGTATCCGTAAAATGCTCAATATAATCTACTTTCGGCTACTTTCACATCAGCGTTTTTTTTCCATCAGACAAAAGCTGAATTAAACGGATCAGTTTTGTCCCCATTCATTGTAAACTGATCGATATTGGGGATGAGCTAACTTCTGTTTTCAAGTTTGGCGTACAAGGTTCGAGTTATCTAAGAATTCAGTTATGGATTCCGCTACCACAGACCTTAAAGGGGTATTCCCATCTCACAGATGTAGCTTGTATAGTTAGATATAGCCATACCAATATTATTACTAATAGAATGTATTTATATAAAATGTACCGTTTAGAAGATTTTCCTATTTGTATATCCATTATCCCACACACATCAGTCAGGCCGTTGCCCCTGGTTACGACCACCGTGGCCATGTAGTAGTGGAGGCCGGCTTGCTGCTTTTCAAACCCGCTCTGAGGTAACTGCTGTATTGTGAACACACATTACATGAACATGAGGAGACACATCTTAGGGTACTTTCACATCTGTGTTAGTGGACGCGACCAGTCCAAAGCGCAAAGGCCAGGATCCGTCCAAAACGCAGACTTTATAAACGGATCCTGCTCCATAGAGATGAATTGATCTTGGAACAGGATCCGTTTCTCTACGTTTTGGAAGCGCAGACAAAAAAATGCTACAACCCTAAGATGTGTCTCCTCATGTTCATGTAATGTGTGTTCACAATACAGCAGTTACCTCAGAGCGGGTTTGAACAAGAGCAAGCCGGCCTCCACTACTACATGGCCGCGGTGGTCGTAACCAGGGGCAACGGCCTGACTGATGTGTGTGGGACAATGGATATACAAATAGGGAAATCTTCTAAACGGTACATTTTATATAAATACATTCTATTAGTAATAATACTGGTATGGCTATATCTGACTATACAAACTACATTTCTGAGATGGGAATACCCCTTTAACTTATGGTCTGTGGTAGTGGAATCCATAGCGGAATTCTTAGATAACCCGAACCTTGTACGCCGAACTTGAAAACAGAAATTCGCTCAACGCTAATCAGTATGGTTCAGTTCAGTTGCATTTTGTGTCCAGTTTGCTAAACGCAACAAACCGGATCCAGCATAAAAATCAATGTAAGTCACTTTTACGGGATCCGTGTTTTTTTTTTGTTTTTTTTAACCGAAAAAAACCAGATCCGGTGCCCATTGACTTACAATGTTTTTCATGCCGTATCCAGCTTGTTGCATTTTGATTTAATACAACCGGATCCGGCTGAAACGGAGCCACCCAGATGTATTAAATGCAACGGATTTGTTTAATTCAGGTTTTGAGGTTCTCTGCCGGATCTCAAAGCCTGAATTAAAAACGCGGATGTGAAGGTAGCCTTATTTGGATGCGAACTAAGAGGTCCGAAATGAAACATGGTGGAATGAATGAAGTCTTCTTAATCTGAAAATCTGCTGCTATCTTAATAGACACGTAAAAGACAAATCAGTGGATGAAAACTGATATACTGTGATGTGTATGGAACCTGTGCTGAGGGTGGAGGTAGATGACACGGGGGTTTAAAGGGAACCTGTCACCTCAAAAACAGACATAAAACAGCCAGCATTACCTTATAGTAGCCCCCAGTGTGTTATAAATCATGCGTTTGATCAGGTAATTTGATCCTCCATACTTGATAAAAACGATGTTTTAAGCGCCATCAGCGCTAGCCTGCCAGTCAGCTTGAAGTCAAGGAGGCAGCGGCCTCAGTGTGGCCTCCTTGCGCTCCCTGCTACTGCGTGATCCCGTCTCCTGCAGTTAGCCGGGTTTCATCTGCTCACTGCGCAGGCCCCGGCAGTTCCAGCCAGCGCGTGCGCTCTCGCCCCTTCAGCGAGCGATTCCTTTGGCTTCCTGGAACTGCCGGGGCCTGCGCAGTGAGCGGATGAAACCCGGCTAACTGCAGGAGACGGGATCACGCAGTAGCAAGGAGCGCAAGGAGGCCACATTGCATTATGTCACTCACAGGCAAGAGGGGCGGGTAAGGGGCGTGCTAAGCTTGACTTGAAGCAAGGAGGCCGCTGCCTCCTTGACTTCAAGCTGACTGGAAGGCTAGCGCTGATGGCGCTTATAACATCGTTTTTATCAAGTATGGAGGATCAAATTACCTCATCAAACGCATGATTGATAACACACTGGGGGCTACTATAAGGTAATGCTGTTTTTTTATGTCTGTTTTTGAGGTGACAGGTTCCCTTTGAAGAAGCAATCCAGGGAAATTTCCTTGGTTTGAAAAGTATATTTCATAAAAAGTAGGTCAGGTAGTTCTCTTACTGAGCGGTGTATTGCCACATTATGGTCTGATGTTATCACTCTGACCGCCTGCATGCTACATCATCTACTGGGTGGACCGGAAGTCAGTCTGGCAACGTGCGATGTGACTCTTATATGAACATTTAGAGACACAGTGCGGTCAGTTACTAAGACCAGCTTTTATGCCGATCTCAGGTTCCCCCTCTACTCTGTCATAAGATTTTGCTGATGTACGAGGTGTGCGCCTCGTCATAAATTAGGAGCATCTACGGCAGTCCGTGCACTTGGCATAAAAACTACTACAGACCCTGGCTGGAGTAGTATTCACCAAAATTTACACCTGTTTCCAGCCATAAATGTTAGTAAATTTGCCACCCCTGATAATGTCATTCATATGTATTTTTTTAAAGGGGTTATCCAAAGTATAAAACATCCCCCCAATGCCCAGGCCCCTCATGTAGATCCTGATCCCAGCATGGCCACCGCTGCATGTCCCCGCTGACGCTAGGGAGATGCAACGGCGGCCGTGTGGGGATCAGGAGCGACGCGGGTGCCGGTGAGACAAATATGATATACAGAGATCTAGCGGTGTATTCCTCTTGTGTATTACAGACTGCATCTACCTGGAAATCGATTCTGACTCTGAGATCGAAGAGGGAAATGAATCGTACACTAGCGATCCCGGGGGGATAGAAGATGACAGCCTCTCGGGTTAGCGATGCGACAGTCTATTATTTGTGCATTTTACAGCTTACTACTCAGTATAATTTTTTATGTGTTTGAATACAGACTGTGTCTATATGAGCCCTGAAGCCTTGTCATTGCCTGAACCATGTACGAAGCCAAATGTAAAGGACACTGTCCTGTCCGAGGATGAAAATGCTTCAGGTAAGAACAGAACCAAGGCCAAGTGGAGGAACCACTACCTACTCCATACACTGGGTAGTGGCTGTTATCAATAGTACTGCAATGTCTTCTTATTCACTTAAAGGAGTTGTCCCACGAAAAATATTCTACAGTTTTCAAACCAGCACCTGGATCTGAATATTTTTTGTCATTGCATATAATTAAAAATTTTGTATAGCTACTGAGTTATTCAATAAAATGTATCTGTATAGGACCACTTAATTTCTTATTTCTTTGACCTGGTCACTGCACATGCTCAGTTTCAACTTTTAACTGCCTCCTGAGCTGTGATAGGGAGAGCTGAGACACGCCTCCTGAGCTGTGATAGGGAGAGCTGAGACACGCCTCCTGAGCTGTGATAGGGAGAGCTGAGACATGCCCCCTGAGCTGTGATAGGGAGAGCTGAGACACACCCCCTGAGCTGTGATAGGGAGAGCTGAGACACACCTCCTGAGCTGTGATAGGGAGAGCTGAGACACGCCTCCTGAGCTGTGATAGGGAGAGCTGAGACACGCCTCCTGAGCTGTGATAGGGAGAGCATGGACACGCCCCCCTCAGCTGCAGCAGAAAAGACACTCCCTCTGAGCTGTCAGCTTAATAGGAATCTAGCCAAGCAATGAATGTGGAGATCTCTGGATCCATGTGAGGTACAGGGCTGGTTCTAGCTTTTGTTAAAAAGAGGATGTCCTATAGGATGTCTGATTTTCATTTTTTACATTATTCGCGGGATAACCCCTTTAAAGGGAGGGTAACTTTCATAAAATGTCTGAGTCTAAATGGCTAACTTAAACCCTAACATTTTATAATGAGATCCGGCTGCTACCTGGCAAATAGGCCAGGATTCGACCGGCTAAAACAGGTGGTTTTCGTCCAGCCAAATCTCAGCATATTTTCCGGGTAGCTGCCGGATCCCTATATTAGTTAAAGGGTTTTTCTGGACCTAGTTAAAAGGGTTTTTCTGGACCTAACCTCAGGATAGGTCATCAGTATCTGATTGGTGGGGGGTCCGGACACCCCGGGGACCTCCGCCGATCAGCTGTTTGAGAAGGCTCCTGTGAGCGCCGTGGCCTTCTTTCAGCTTTTCCTAGGCCAGTGACGTCACGTTCATTGGTCACGTGGCCTAGGAGCAGCTCAGCCCCATTCAAGTGAATGGGACTGAGTGTGATACCAAGCACGACCACTATACAATGTACGGCGCTGTGCTTGGTGAGCTGAGAGAAGGCCTCAGCGCTCATGGGAGTGCCGGTACCTTCTCAAACGGCTGATCGGCGGGGGTCCCGGTGATGGACCCCCACCGATCAGATACTGATGACCCATCGTGAGCTCTCATTGCAGTAACATCTGGCTATGCCGGATCCGGAGAGCTCTAGCAGGCTGTTCTTTGCTGGACAACCTGTAACCTTTAGTGTGAAACTAGCCAAGTCCGTTTTCCTTTTTCTCCAGTTTTGATAAATCTCCCCCCAAGATGCCCTTGTAATTACATGGATGATTTTTCATCTGAATGGCCGCCATATAATCCTCTGTGTATGGCTGGCCTTGGCGTCCCTCATCAAAATAAGCTGTGTGAAGGGAGGAGAACCTGAGGTAATCACCTGATGGCTCCAGCAGCCACATTTTGGAAAGGGTTGTCTCTGATGATGACATTTTAAACACGGTGCTCATTTCTAATGAACCAGTAGACTCGGGCAGATGGATTTTCTTCCCATTAGCTGTGAGATGATCTGATGACGTCTGCCTGCTTTATATGAGCAGATGGTAACATAAATGACCTATCGTACAATGTACTGCAGTGTAATGATCTGAGCGGTGTCGTGTGGTTTGTACAGACTGTGTATATGTCGACTCTGAGGATGAGACGTCTGCTGAACAAGTACAAGCAAGAAGAGACGCAGATGTGGAGGAGGAGGATGGTGAGGAGGATGGTGATGAGGAGGAGGAGGATGGTGATGAGGACAGCTTGTCTGGTTAGTATAGAAGAGTCTTGATGACTATAATCACTGACGTACTGTCCTCTTGATAAAGCAGTGTGTTGGTATGAACATTTGCTACAATATTTTTTGGCAGAGCCCACGCACCTTTGTAGGACATGGAATGTGGCAGGAAACAAGAAACAAGTTGATCTCTGCATTGTTTTCCTGGAATTAGATGACCCCCCCCCCCCAGGTCTCTTCTGCCTCTACTCCATACAATTAAAGGGGTTGCGTTACTTCAGCAAATAGCATTTATCATGTAGACAAAGTGAATACAGGGCACTTACTAATGTATTGTTATTCTCCATATTGCTTCCTTTGCTGGCTGGATTCATTTTTCCATCACATTAGACACTGCTCGTTTCCATGGTTACGACCACCCTGCAATCCATCAGTGGTGGTCGTGCTTGCACACTATAGAAAAAAAGCGCCGGCCTTTCCAGTGTCCGGGACCGTGGGAGCGCACATAGGCTGGTACTTTTTCCTAATAGTGTGTAAGCACGACCACCACTGATGGATTGCAGGGTGGTCATAACCATGGAAATGAGCAGTGTATAATGTGATGGAAAAATGAATCCAGCCAGCAAAGGAAGCAATACGGATAATCACAATACATTAGTAAGTGGCTTGTATTAACTTTCTCTACATGCATCAAATGACGCTCCGGTGCCTTCAGGGGACTCGCTGAATGAGTAGGAACCTGCGTTTTACTATACTTTAATTAGTCATCTCCCCCATAGAGAGTTGCGTGACTATTTTTATTGACTATTACAGCCTCGGGTCTTGTTTTTACACTTTTTTTTAAATTTTTTTACGTAGATTGTGTCTATGTGGAGACGAGAACAACTCCTCCGAATCACTGGCAAAAACCAACCTTCTTGAAGTATGAAGATCAGTACGATGAAGACCTAGGAATAGATGTGGGTGAGTTTCCACGCTAAATGATGGTTTTCACATAGCGCTTACATTTCTGTCCCTTTGCTTGGGTTGACAAGTGTTCAGTAACTCCTATGTGCCTCAAGGTGGCAGCAAATCCTTCACCACTGTACATCAGAGCGGTTATAACGGAAGTTCATATAGACCTCGCCCTTCATATCCGTCAGCTAGTATAGAACTTCTGACAGGAGACCTATTAGAGAAGTGTAAACCTGTCGGTGAAAGGCCTGCTGACTATGGTTAAATGTGCTCCACCCAAAATAAGTGACATTTATGCCACTTATTTCTGCGGTTGATTCATTTCTTTTCCACCATGGAACAGTTATGCATGCAGATCACGTTGCTGAAACCCCATTCACATGCATGAGATGTGGATTTAGACACTGTATCCATGCTCTGAACATACTGTGAATTAGAGCTGGACCACTCTTTCTACTTATCCAGTATTTCTTTTATCATTACTTAAATAGTGCGTGTCAGCAGGATCAACCCCATTAAACCAGACTTACTGGCCGGTAGGGATTCTGCCGATCGAACGATACTTCTCTTGTTAGAAATTAGCCTTGTATTATTTATACTAATGAGGACTTCACTGCATGTAGGGGTTGCCCTAGTTCCTTGGAGCACCTAGGCTCCTCTGCTTTCCACCATTAGCCTATCCCGCCTCTTGACTGGTAGGACCAGAAATCCTCCCTCTTGTATTGTCTGGCTCTGTAATCCCATGTATGTGCCATTGTATCTTCAGTCGGCACATGCGCAGTTAGCATCTCCGCATCAGGTAAAGCCAACAGAGATGTTGAGTGAAGATTCAATGGCGCTTGTGCGGGATTACAGGGCTAGGCAAGAGGAAAGTGAGGATGCCTGGCCATGTCAGTCAAGGAGAGGGGGGTAGCTAAGGGTGGAACGTGGATATGCTGAGGTGCTCCAAGGGTCTTCTGAGTACATTAAAGTCCTCAGTAACAATAGAAGTATCATTTCGGTCACCAGGATCAACCCTACCAGGCAGTGTGCTTGGTTTAACAGGTTTGCTCTTTAAAGAGGCTCTGTCACCTGTTCCAGGTATACAATGCTAGATATATAGGCAGAAACATCCCTTATTTCGGGTCCGGTTACACTGTAAAATCCACTTTTATAAATATGCAAATGAGGCACCGGAGCACTCGGGGGTGTGCTTATTCCTTCTGAATACCGCATCTCCGACGCCCTCTATTAGTGCCGCCCGGTATGTAATAAAAACGCCCCCATCACTTTGAGTGACAGCGCTAGACTCACCGGTCTAGCGCTGAGATCCCACGCGTGCGCTCTACGTTGTATGTCGGCGCATGCGCACTACACTTGCACTGTCACTCGGCAAGTCCGATTTCTCTAGTGCACATGCGCTGTCATACATCAGACGTGGGATCTCAGCGCTAGACCGGTGAGTCTAGCGCTGTCACTCAAAGTAATGGGAGCGTTTTTTATTAAAGGGTTTTCTGTCAGCAGTTTTTTCGGTATGAATCAGGCTGACATTAGAGATGTGCTAATGTCACCTGATTCCAAATATATATCTGTTTTATTTACTGGTGCCCCCATTTTTATATAAAATGAACTTTTATTTTATGCTAATAAGGCCTCTAGGTGCAAGGGGCGTTACCTCTGCTCCTAGAGGCTCTGTTGATTGACAGGACCAGGCAGAGAAGAAACACTACATTCACCATAGCTTGGCAAGGACCTTCATATGATGTCATGACCATGTGATCAGTCACATGGTTTAGAATCACACAAACAGCCTGTCTCCTCCTAAACCATGTGACTGATCACATGGTCATGACATCATTGAAGTCCTTAAAATCTATGGTGAACTGAGTGTTTCTTCTCTGCCTGGTCCTGTCAATCACAGAGCCTCTAGGAGCAGAGGTAACGCCCCTTGCACCTAGGAGGCCTTATTAGCATAAAAATAAAAGTTCATTTATATAAAAATGGGGCACCAGTAAATAAAACAGATAATATATTTGGAATCAGGTGACATTAGCACATCTCTAATGTCAGCCTGATTCATACCGAAAAAACTGCTGACAGAAACCCTTTAATAGCAGGGCGGCACTAACAGGCCAGGGGGCGTCGGAGATGCGGTGCTCAGAAGGAATAAGCACGCCCCCGAGTGCTCCGGTGCCTCATTTGCATATTTATAAAAGTGGATTTTACAGTGTAACCGACTTGTTTTCTGATCCTACCTGCCTATATATCTAGTATGGTATACCTGGAACAGGTTGACAGAGCCTCTTTAAAGGAGCTCCGAATAAATAATAGGCCATAAAGTATGTGCACGTCTAATTGCTGTAAAACCTGCTTTCATTGAGATGTTTGATTTGCAGGCAGCGCTGTGTGCAAATTATTGTCTGTCCCAGTTAGATATGAGAGAATGGATGTTTTTTTTTTAATCCGTTTCTTCCCTTTTGCAGCTGATGAACGGATTACACCGCACAGTGATTCACCCAAGTCTTCTCACTGTCAGCCCCGGGAATCCAAGGCACAAAATGGTGTTGATCACGGTAAGGGAGGAAAGTGAACTATCATACAGAAAGCCGTAACGAAAGTGCTCTCTGCTATAATAGTGAATCTTTTCTGAAAAGGAGATTTTTGTTTGGTCCAGCCACTAATCTGTAATTAAAAAATACAACACCCGTAGCCTGACCGCAGCATCCTAGAGATCTGTGATCTTCCGGAGATTGCCTGTGCAGAGACGATAACTTTTACACTCGGCATAGCCTCTGAACAACAGACGTGCAGATGCAGTTTATATATGAATCCCTACCTTCCGGTAACGCGTCCCTGGTATTTTCTGTACTTTTGGCTGCTTGGCTTCAGGCCTTATGTAGACATGTACCATGGTGTGTTCTTCTGCACCTTTTCACTTGGCTCAACATATCCCAAAACTCTATTAATGGTATTGAATTTTAGTCCTTAAAGGGTTTCTGTCACCAGTTTTTTCGGTATGAATCAGGCTGACATTAGAGATGTGCTAATGTCACCTGATTCCAAATATATATCTGTGTTATTTACTGGTGCCCCCATTTTTATATAAAATGAACTTTTATTTTATGCTAATAAGGCCTCTAGGTGCAAGGGGCGTTACCCCTGCTCCTAGAGGTTCTGTTGATTGACAGGACCAGGCAGAGAAGAAACACTGCATTCACCATAGCTTGCAAGGACCTTCAATGATGTCATGACCATGTGATCAGTCACATGGTTTAGGAGGAGACAGGCTGTTTGTGTGATCCTAACCATGTGACTGATCACATGGTCATGACATCATTGAAGGTCCTTGCAAGCTATGGTGAATGGAGTGTTTCTTCTCTGCTGGTCCTGTCAATCAACAGAAACCTCTAGGAGCAGGGGTAACGCCCCTTGCACCTAGAGGCCTTATTAGCATAAAATAAAAGTTCATTTTATATAAAAATGGGGGCACCAGTAAATAAAACAGATATATATTTGGAATCAGGTGACATTAGCACATCTCTAATATCAGCCTGATTCATACCGAAAAAACTGCTGACAGAAACCCTTTAAAGGATTTTTCTATTCTGAGACACTGGGGACATATCGCTAGGGTATGCCCCCATTGTGTGATAGGTGCAGGTCCAGCACCTTTCTCCTAAACGGAGCCCCGAAAGTGGTGGAGGGCACACTGTGGTGGAGGGCACACTGTGGTGGAGGGCACACTGTGGTGGAGGGCACACTGTGGTGGAGGGCACACTGCACATGCGCAGCCGCACTCCATTCATTTCTATGAGTCCTCCAGCCACCTGTGTTCTCGATATAGATGAGGGTCCTAGCAGTGGACCTATCAGTCAATGGCGGTATATCCTAGTGAGGATACCCCTTGAAAGGGTCAGCAAGATTTAGTAAAACCTTTGATATGTCCTAGAGTCAAATTAAAGGTTTTGATCCGTGGAACGAGGAGACAGAAGTGTTTGCATATTGTACTTTCTCTCCTCATGGGGCAGAATCAAGACGGGCCCATAGGCTTTCTATTGAGTCCATCTCGCATCCTCTCCCGCAGCAAGGAGAGAGATCCTCGTTCTAGGGATCACTGAGGGTTTTCAGCACTCAGATCCTCACCAAACAAAACCTTTGATATGTCTCTATGACAAAAGTATTATGAAAACTCTGTGATCCTTTAAAGGGTTGTCTCACTTCAGCAAGTGGCATTTTTCATGTAGAGAATGTGAATACAAGGCACTTACTAATGTATTGTGATTCTCCATATTGCTTCCTTTGCTGGCTAGATTAATTTTTCCATCACATTATACACTGCTTGGTTTTCGACCACCCTGCAATCCATTAATAGTGGTCGTGCTTGCATGCTATAGGAAAAAGCACCAACCTCTCTGTTGACCAGGACTGTGGTAGTGCATATAGGTAAGTGCTTTTTCCTGTAATGTGCAAGCATGGCGACCACTAATGGACTGCAGGGTGGTCTGTTACCATGGAAACGAGCAGTGTATGATGTGATGGAAAAATGAATCCAGCCAGCAAAGGAAGCAATATGGACAATTACAATACATTAGTAAGTGGCTTGTATTAACTCTCTCTACATGATAAGTGCTATTTGCTGAACTGAGACAACCCCTTTAATGAAATTTGCAGAAAGGAAAGGATGGACACATTTTTTGCAAAACCATATCAGCATTACAGTGGAAGATGTCATGTGTTTATCTAGAGCCTTACAGATCATACTATATAGTAGGGTTTTGCAGAAGCCTATGACGCTGTATTATGTATAATTCGCAGGTTGTATGGACCCATAATATACTCGTGTCCATGAGGCCATAGTCTGAAATCCACTCCCTGTAGCATCAGTCAGACTGCTACTGTGTCCCTCCCTCATGTTGTCACTCTTTGTGTTCAGATTAGCTCTTGTATAAAATCACAACCTCCCCGGAAATTTGATCGATATGGAGCTGACCATCATTAGAGAGAGGATTAAAGGCAGCCCGCCTGATGTTAGCATCGGAGCATCTCATGCTCCAATGCCCTCCCTCGCCCTGCACTGGATCGCGCAGGGCAAAGGCTCTTCTGTTTACAAATATACACTGCCGAGCGGAGGCTTCCGTGTGTTCGGTGATGTCACCGGCTCTAATGGTCCGGCTTTAGCGATGCCCTTGCCGTTTTACTGGCTAGGGCAGCGCTAAGGTCCGCCCATCAGCGCCAGTGACGTCACCAGGGTTCACTGCTGGGTGGAAGCCTCCACCGGGGTTCACTGCTGGGCGGAAGCCTCCACCGGGGTTCACTGCTGGGCGGAAGCCTCCACCGGGGTTCACTGCTGGGTGGAAGCCTCCACCGGGGTTCACTGCTGGGCGGAAGCCTCCGCCCGGCAGAGCCCGATTCATCACCGGAACCAGGCTAAATGCCTTTCTCCTGTGCTAATTAGCGCAGGGCAAAGGAGGGCATCGGAGCATAGGATGCTCCAATGCTAACATCAGGCAGGCTGCCTGGGTGAAATTAAGGGTATGTCCGGGTTCAGCTCTGAACCCGGACAACCCCTTTAATGACTTATCCTTAGGACAGGTTATCAATATTGAAATCTCGGAAAACCCCTTTAAGAAAATATATAAAATGAATAGAAAAAAAAAAAGTAATGAGAAAAGTACAAAGGATGCTGGAGTGCAGTTTTACATTGACACGTCTTGCCTTGTTCCTTTCCTTTCTAGATCGGATTATTGAAGATGCCGTTAGCCCAATAAACCGTAATACCATCAAAAGTCAGGACTCCCCTAAAAATAACTTGTTAAATGTGTGGTATGTGAAAAGAGTAGAAAGCAACTCGGCATCATACAAAGACGTCATAGTTCCAGGGTCTCCTTGTCCTGAAGGACGTAAAGAAGAGGACCGCGCCGAAGAAGAACCTGAAGATGAGCAAATTACAGACTTAGAGCTCTTGTGCCCCTTGTGCCCTGAAATATTCACCAGTGTCTCCAAGTTCTTTGAACATCAGAAAGTCCATGAGCCCAAAACTCCGGTCTGCCCTGAATGTGGTGCGCGCTTCAGTGATAAAAGTGCATTAGAGCGACATCTTTTACTTCACATAGAAGACAAGATCCAGGTGTGCCAGGAGTGCGGCCTGTGTTTTACCACCCGGTCAGCACTGGAAACCCATATGAAAACTCACAAGGGGGGATACGCAGTGGCGTGCCCCGATTGTGGCAAATTGCTTTATTCAAAGTCGGGACTTGATAGACATCTGCTACTACATGTGAGAGACAAGCCCGTCCAATGTCCTCAGTGTGGCAAGTGTTTTATCAAGCAGGAAAACTTCGAGATGCACCTGCGGCTCCACGCGGGAGAAGAGTTCTACTCCTGTACCGAGTGCGAAAAATTGTTTAGTTCAAAGTCCGCCTGCGAGAGACATATAAAAGCTCATACGTCGGAGAGACTCCATGGGTGCCCCCAGTGCGGGAAACGTTTTCTGTACAACGGCTGCCTGATCAAGCACATGAGGGTGCACACGGGAGAAAAACCCTATGTCTGTCCTGATTGCGGTAGAGGTTTTGCTCAAAGCTCCAGCCTTAATTGTCACAGACGACTCCACGAAGACGAGAAACCTTACGTCTGTCCGGAATGCAAAAAATGCTTTGTCAAAAAATTCAGTTTTGACACGCATGTGAAAATTCATGCCAAGGATAAACTGCTGGCTGAACTGGCCCAACTGAAGTGTAAAGATATATCCGATCTAGGGTCATCTATTGTGAATACCAAAAGTAAGGACTCCATCATGGATGTATCAAGTGGTGGACGACCTGATATTGATAAGCCATCCGATGACAAATCAGTTAACGGAAGGCCTCTTCTAGATGCATCTCTGAGAAATGGACAATATGGAGAGGTCCCGCTTAACGACAGGCCTGTATTAGATGTCTCCTATGGAGATGGTCCATTTTACAATGGTATAGATCACCCTCTTCATGATCAGAAATTTGTAGGTATTCCGTTGATTGAGGGGCATGTTAGAGATGGTGGCCTCCTTGGAGGTGTTCCGTTTAAGGAAAGGCCTACTAGCGGTTTCCCATTCAACGGGAGACCCATTATCGATGGTCGAGCTGTCGAGGATGTGCCATTTAAGACGAGGCTTGTTACAGATGTTTCACCGAACAACTGGCCCGCTGAAGACCTCTCATTTTTTGAGGATCCGTTTTTAGATGTTTCATCTAACGAACAGTCTATTAGAGATTTATCCTTTCTATCGATTCCCTCAAGCAATGCCTATTATAACGAGGATCTGCTAGGCATCTCACGTAGCATTGACCCTCATAACAATCTCGCGTTTACAACGAAGCCTGGGTTACACGTCTCATATTTCGGCAACCCTGTAAACTCTAAAGCCGAGGAGAAGCAGCATGTCTGCCCAGAGTGCGGGAAAAGTTTCCCCTATAACGGATGCTTGGTGAAACATCTTAGGACTCACACGGGAGAGAAGCCGTACGCTTGCGCTGAATGCGGAAAATGTTTTGCTCAAACATCCACCCTGAATTGTCACAAAAGGACTCATACGGGAGAGAGGCCTTACATTTGTTCCCAGTGCGGTAAAGGCTTCACTAGTCAGTCGCACGTTGTCCGGCATCAGGCAATTCACAACGTAAACCGATCGTTTTTATGCAACGGTTGCGGCAAAGAGTTTTCACAGAGATCCTACCTGTTAAAGCATCAGAAGAGGATGACTTGTTCACACATGCTGTGATTGTACTTTTTATAAATATAAGTGTATGTGTATATATAATGGTTTTTATACTTTTCAAAAAATACTAAACTAATTTCATTTTCTTTTGATCTTGTTTAAAAAAAAACAAAAAAACGAATGGGATCATTTATCAAACTGGTGTGAATTAGAACTGGCTTAGCTGCCCGTAGCAACCAATCAGATTACACTTTTCATTTTGCAGGAATAAAAGGTGGAATCTGATTGGTTGTCATGGACAATTAAAGAAGAACTCCCGCAGAATTTTTTATTCTCTGACCTGTTAGAAAGGTGCATGATATAATCTGTAGTGATTGTCATCTTCTTATCAGTGACTGTTTCTGTGAGTAAAAACCTCTCTTCTTATTGTAGCTGGGTCATGTGACCAACTCCCTGACCTCCAACTGACCCAGGACAGGAAGCCAGTAACTGCTCTATTCATTCCTATGGGAGCCTCACTTTCAGTCTCATAGGAATACATAGAGAATTAGACTTCCTGTCCACACATAAGTTGCTGTGTGAGTTGGTGGGTCTGATTCCTAGTCACATGACACAGATAAGAAACTTCAGGATGATAGAAGTCAAAAATTCAGACACTGGTAAGAAAATGACATTCACTACAGATTACATCATGTACATTTCTAGCAGGACATGGAATACAATTTTTGTCGGGATTTCTTCTTTAATTCACAAGCTCACTTGCACCATGGTGATCACATCTTTTGTGCGGATATAACAATCATTATTTGTCGCCAGCACATCTCCCTGTCTAAGGACTCATGCACACAAATGTGTGCTGCCCCCCGTTCCATGCATTGGGGATCACAAATCGATCATGGTAACTGTCCATGTGGCTGGCGCTGACAGATGCAGATGCATTCAACTTGAATGGGTCCGTGATCCATTCACACCATAAAAAAATATGGGTTCACATCCATGATACAGTGAACAAAACGGCCGATGCCCGTATATCGTGGACCCGCTGTTTGCAGGGCCGCAATGCAGGCCCGGCCAACACACGTTTGTGTGCATGAGCCCTAAATGGGATGTGCAGGCAGGCTGTATGGGGACTGAATAATTTCGTTCATACCATGCAGTTTGCATCAGGCACTACTTATTATATTGTAGCTTGTTATGGCCAGTCATTAGCCCATGTAAAAGGGATCCTTAGGCAACATTCACAAGAGAGCAAAAAACTCGTGTGACAGGCATTTTTTTTAACAGCCTTGAGCATCAATTACAGCTTGACGTCTCCTGCTGTTGACAAGTCGTCTTCTGAGGCGTGACATCCCACTCTTCTTGAAGGGTGTCCCTCAGGTCATTGAGGTTCTGGGGTTCAGAGTTAGGAGCCTCTACACGGCGACTCAGCTGATCCCAGAGGTTTTCATTGGGATTCAGGTTTGGAGAAAGTGCAGCCGCTCCATGTGAGGCCCCCCAGTCTTCAGCAGCTGTTCCCTAATGATGCAACCTCGATGAGCTGGAGCATTGTCCTTCATGAAGATGACATTAGGCCTGTGTTCTTCATGCAGAGGCACAATGACTGGATTAATGATGTTATTCACGTAGTATGGACTTGTCACTGGACCATTCACATAGTGCAGGGAAGTTCTGTGCTGCCTTGACACACCTGCCCACACTGTAACACCACCACCATCAAAGGCTCATCTGGTGACAACAGTGGCTGATGCGTAGCGCTCTCCAACATCGTTGGCGGCCATTGTTTATGCTCAGCATGAATCGACTTTCATCAGTGAACAGCCCTGAGGCCCACTGGCCCCTCGTCCAGCGTAGATGCTCCCTGATCCATGCAAGTCGATGACTCCTGTGGTCAGATACCCTTGAGGGTCATCTAACAATCGGATCATGCTAATGTAAACGGGAGGGTGTCTTTCACCTCCCTTAAAGGTACCTGGAGTTGTATGGCATTCATCATCTGGTTCCGCAGGGCATTGTTCACAATGAAGCCGTCATCAGTGTGGGATGTGGCCAAAGGACGTCCACTTCTCTGCCTTTCTGTTACTCTTCCAGTCTCTGATACAACCTGCTGATGACACCCTGTGACCCTCTAAGCTCAGTGGCCACTTCCATCTGAGAACATCCTGCTTGGATCCTCATAATGGCGAGGTACTGTTCATCAATTCTTAGGTGTCGTCTTGGTCTCATGATTTCAAAATGTGAACAGCATGATGAGGAGGAATGTTTAAATACCAATTCTAATTGAGCCAGGAAATTTATTGTCCGATTCATAGATCAAACACCTGTTGTGAATTTTGCCATTAAGCTCCTTGTTAGAGAACAGCAAGTTGTGCAAAAAGTACTGAAACATTGAACAGCTGGACATGGGCATTCAGAAGTTTAGAGGAGGTCACATTCAGTTCACCTGTAAAGGTTAGAGGGCATTTTAGGTTCATCCTGAAATTTCAACCACAAGCCAAATATCCCTAACTTTTTGTGGGTCTTTGTTCATGGATTGAAAGCCTTCATACAATTGAAAGGGGCTGTTTTTAATGTCCGTTTCTCAGAATGGCATCGTGAAAAAAAAGCCTTTCAAAAACTGACCGTTTTTCGTCTGAATGTAGCCTTAGGGTGTCTGCACATGTTGCAGATTTCTGCATGAAATCTGTACAAAATCCACACTATTTACTGCAGTTTTGGTGCATTATTTTGTCTAGTTTTTATGTGGTTTTTGTTAAGGATTTTCATGCATTTTCTCTGTTTATATAGAGTCTAATGGGAGAAAACTCTACAGAAGGTGCAGAATTCCATAAACAACTGACACGCTGAGGATTTTAAAATCTGCCCATTCTGCCTAAGAAAAATTGAAAAGTGCACATGAGATTTGTATAATAATACTGTTTTACACTGAGTTTTTTCCGCAGAAAATCAGAGCAGAAAAACCACATGTAACCTGCACCGTTAGACCGTACTTGTAATTTGTTTTTCGGAAAACCTGCAGTTTTAATGACCCAGTTATATAGCATCACAGATCAATTAGAGGCCACGCTGCTGTTCATGTGTCTGAGTATTTCTGCCGTCACCATGCCAAGAAGGGACGTTACTGCAATTATCTGCTGCCTCCCACGGAGCCAAATTTGTGTGAACAACAGTCAGTTTCAGATTGACTGAAATTGTGACATTATCCGCCATGTGGCAGTCACACGTTTTGGATTTTACGTGTCCTTGTCAATAGGGCTGCATCCCTGATTTTGACGTGTTCATATCAGTACTCTGAGCCATCGAGCATCATCTCTAGTGATTTTTGGATACATTTGAATCCACCCCTGCAAAGCTTTCCCTACAAAACAGCAAGGAAGTATTTCTTAGGATCATTACCGCAACCTCCCGTCATGCTGAACCACAGCGGTTTTGTCCTGCGCTGCGAGCTCCATTTACTGGATCTTTTTGGGTTTTTTTCAAACACAACATTTTTGGTAACGTCTCGAGCATCATTCGTGATTTTTAGCCATATTTCATGCTTGCTTGGTCATCTACTGCCGTTATAATACGCTTCAGTTGAGTTAACACAAAGGAAGACATTCATCTGTCGTGGCGATGGCATGGGTGCGGCAGCTGTGTACCTGCAGGAGGCTCTGTTCTCACCCCTCTGGCCACGCCCCTATCATGCTGATTAACAGGGCCAGGCAGGATGATGTGAACACTCAATCAGCATGATGGGGCGTGGCCAGAGGGGTGAGAACAGAGCCTCTAAGAGTAGGGGCAACACCCCCATTGCTCCTAGAGGATCATTTGCATAAAAAAAGTTCATTTTTCACAAAAACTGGGGCACCTGGAAAGAAGGGACAAAGACTGTTAACTTCAGCTGACATTAGCACATGTCTAAAGTCAGCCAGTTTAATAATGATGTTCCTGATGACAGAAGCCCTTTAAAGCTCAATCCTTACCTTACTGATAAGAATATGGCTTAAATAAGTGAATATGACCTCTCAGTAGTTTACAGATAAGAGTAATTAGATGACAGGCACAAAGTGAAAGTACCAGTCACCCAGCTAGACAAACAGTTAACCCTTTGTGACTGAACAGCTCAATATTTTTTAATAAAGACCATTCAAAAATATGAGTTTTAGCCAAAACTAAGTTAAATGCAATCATAAAAAAAATGTCCTCCAAAAGTGTACATGGCCTTTAAATCCCAACCCCCATAGTGTCCCTAGCATTGTAAATGTCCTACTCCAGAAGCATATATATATGCCCACAAATATATAATGGCCCCCACCCCTGGTAGTACCAGTGATTAAAAAACCCTCATTCATTTGAACACACAGACACACTCACTTTCCACTGTAGGCAGCAGGACCTGTGATATCGTCATGCTGGGAGCACATGCATCCAGTGAGGAGCGAGTGTTCCCATACATGCAAGTTGTTAAAGTGACTCTCACTATAAACTTTATACACAGTAGTTGCAGATACTCCCAAATCTGGGGTACTGCATACCCCACTGGTTAAAGTCGTACTCATGCTATGCTTGTGGTCCGTCCTGGTAGCCCGGCATCAAATACCCAAAGTCGCTGATCATGCTGGCCCCCTATACCTTCCATTGCTGTGGAGAGACCAGGTTAAGGGCATAAATGTACACATTTCAAACACATTGCATAGGCTAACAAATGCTCACTACCAGGGGGTCATAATACCTAGTTCCTAAGAGGCCATCTAAGATGTTGGTAAGGTGGGTGGCACCAACTACTCCTAAGCTACTTGGTAGAAACAGTGTCCAAAGGAGGTCTAGTCCCGGTAATGGGCAGGTGGCCTGCCCTTAAAGAGGTACTCCCATCTCAGACAATGGGGGCATATCACTAGGATATGCCCCATTGTCTGATAGGTACTGGTCCCACGAGAACAGCTCTTGTCCAGGGGGTCAGTTCTGTTAGGGTCTCAGGAACTGGAGACAACAGCAGCTCAGCAGACGTCCATCAGCTGATGGATCTCATAGACCTCGGGTGAATGCATAACCACAACTATATTACGACTAACACTCCCAGTGACTATCCAGTTTGCTTACTGGGTGATTATTTCTAAACCAAACTTGGTCTCCAGTTTGTAAAGGTCCAGCCTTTGCATGGAGGTCAAAGTCCTGTTTTAGTTTCTGCTGTTCTGGAGTCTACAATGTCTTTAGGTGCCTCTGATGCTCCTTGACCCAGTTTGGAGAAGTTGTTTCTTTCTGGGCTCATGCACACAAAGGTGTGCGGCCTGTGTCCGTATTGCTTGAATAGGTCCGCAAGATACGGAGCAGAGCTTTCTTTTGTTTTTCTGGCATTTTGACATCTCTATAGGACACGAAACGCCCAAAAATATGGTTTACACAGCCCTTTAGAAAAAAAAAAAACTAAAAATCACATACGTACAGTATGAAAAAAAAACAGCTGTTCCTATGACATTTTTAGTGAGTGCGTCTACTTATGTCATCAGGACGATGAGAAAGTTTCATACCGTGACGGGGCAGCAGTATTTTATGCTATGATGTGGTATTGTTGACCACGCCTACTTCTGCTACACCACCGTCTGTCAATTTGGCCCCACCTACAACCTATGGCCACTTTTATTTTTTTCTCCATGATCACTCTCGGTTCCCAGTCCGCCCCGGTGCAGAAGGTCAGAGTAAAAAAATTGTATTCCTTATTTTAAAGGGTTATTCTCATTTTAGACAATGGGGGCATATCGCTAGGATATGCCCCCATTGTCTTATAGGTGCGGGTCCCACCGCTGGGACCCGCACCTATCTCCAGAACGAGCCCCCGAAATGAATGAGGGCGCACTGCGCATGCGCAGCCGCCCTCCATTCATTTTCTATGGGGCCGCGAAAATAGCGAGCGCTGGCTCGGCTACTTCCGTCGGCTCCATAGAAATGAATGGAGCGCACCGCGCACGCACGGCCGGCTCCCATTCATTTCTATGAGCGGCGCGGGGAGCTGCGCCTGGTGGTGGCGGACCCCCGGAAACCTGGGGTTCCTCCAGGCGCAGCGCTCCCCGCTCCGTTCTGGAGATAGGTGCGGGTCCCAGCGGTGGGACCCGCACTATAAGACAATGGGGCATATCCTAGCGATATGCCCCCTATTGTCTAAGATGAGAATACCCCTTTAAGGGCGGGTAGACAGACACACTTCTGCCTAAACAACGGGCCCATTGATTTCAATCGATTATCTGGCTGTGAAATACCCCAAAAAATAGACAGACCTATTAAACCAAAAACGCTATGTGAATTGCCACTT
>ONZH01013483.1:0-55137 GCA_900303285.1 Rhinella marina
GACAGTTGGAAAACTTGGGCATCGGGAACGAGGTCAGCAGCAACCTGAGAAGTGGTTTGTGACTCTGGGAAGGGTCCAGAAAACAGTTCCTGAAAGTATGCCGGATCGCATTCCAAATTTTCCTGGGAGGGGGCAAACTGGGGGGAAGGAGGTTGAGGTGGAGGAGCCATAGGAGTGCTCCCTTGGGTAACGTGGGTGGACTGCGTGGAAGACTGACTGGTGGACAAATTACTTGAAGCATTGTCCGCAATCCACGACATCAGCTGTTCGCACTGTTGTGGTTTCAACAGTCCTCTACCAAGTATCCCTGTAAGTTGAGACATGAAGCTAGGGAGTGTAGCTCTGCGGCGTTCCCCTGCTCCCTCATCAGCAGGTACTGTCTCACCCTGCCCAGGACCACGGCCTCTGCCCCCTGCAGTAATTGAATGCCCACGCCCTCGTCCTCGACCCTTAGCTCTGGGGTTCAACATTTTCTGTATATGTTGTTCTGTATATAAGTGTATTATATAAAAAATAAAAAACAAATGGGCCTGCTGTACTGAAATCCACAAACTTGTTCAGTCTGGTTGAATTAAGTGACGTACAGAAATTGTCACCTGGACAGAAAATACGGATTGTAGTGAGTGTACTGAACTGTGACAGACAGAATGGTTCCACACTGCTGTGTGAAATGGATTTGTATCACTGAGCTAAAACAACATGAAAACTATTTTTTTTTTTTTCTTTAAATTTTTTTTGTAGTTTTGTTTTTTTTGGAACGTGATGTGCAGAAACAATCGTAGATCTAACTGACACCCTGCTGACGGTGGCTATTTTGACTGCGACCCAGACAAATGTTGCACAGAGATTTTTGGGATCAAGCTATATACGTTACAGCAAAAGACCTGGTTGTATTAAGTGACGTACAGAAAGTGTCACCTGGACAGAAAATACGGATTGGAGTGAGTGTACTGAACTGTGACAGACAGAATGGTTCCACGCAGCTGTGTGAAATGGATTTGTATCACTGAGCTAAAACAACAAAAAAACTATTTTTTTAATATATTTTTTTGTAGTTTTGTTTTTTTTGGAACGTGACATGCAGAAACTATCGTAGAGCTAACTGACACCCTGCTGACGGTGGCTATTTTGACTGCGACCCAGACAAATGTCGCACAGAGATTTTTGGGATCAAGCTATATACCGTATTTTTCGCCCTATAAGACGCAAAGTAGGGGGAAAAATGCTGTGCGTCTTATAGGGCGAATACAAGTGAGCGCTTCCATAAGGAAGCGCTCACTTGTACGTAGGGACCCCCATCAGACCTCAGATCAGCCCACCCAGCCACTGATAAAGACCATACTTACCTGTTCTGCGCTGCCCGTCCGGTCCCACGCTCCGCGCTCTTCTCTCTTCCCTGCCGGCACGCACTATGACCTGACGCTGCGGCGTCAGGTCATAGTGCGTGCCGGCAGGGAAGAGAGAGGAGCGCGGAGCGTGGGACCGGACGGCAGCGGAAGCGCAGAACAGGTACGGTAAGTATGGTCTTTATCAGTGGCTGGGTGGGCTGATCTGAGGTCTGATAGGGGCACAAGACGCTAATCTGAGGTCTGATGGGGGCACATTCTGCTGATCTGAGGTCTGATGGGGGCATGATATGAGGTCTGATGGGGGCATGATATGAGGTCTGATGGGGGCACATTCTGCTGATGTGAGGTCTTATGGGGGCACATTCTGCTGATTTGAGGTATGATGGGGGCACATTCTGCTGATCTGAGGTCTGATGGGGGCATGATATGATGTCTGATGGGGGCACATTCTGCTGATGTGAGGTCTGATGGGGGCACATTCTGCTGATTTGAGGTATGATGGGGGCACATTCTGCTGATTTGAGGTATGATGGGGGCACATTCTGCTGATTTGAGGTATGATGGGGGCACATTCTGCTGATTTGAGGTCTGATGGGGGCACATTCTGCTGATCTGAGGTCTGATGGGGGCACATTCTGCTGATCTGAGGTCTGATGGGGGCACATTCTGCTGATCTGAGGTCTGATGGGGGCACATTCTGCTGATCTGAGGTCTGGTGGGGCACAGTGAGATGGTATGGGGGCACAGGGGGCTGATATGGGGGTCTGATGTGATGTCCTTAAATTTATGGGCAGTCTGATAAGAGGATCTGATGAAAAATATTTTTTCTTATTTTCCTACACTAAAACCTAGGTGCGTCTTATGGGCCGGTGCGTCTTATAGGGCGAAAAATACGGTACGTGACAGCAAAAGACCTGGTTGTATTAAGTGACGTACAGAAAGTGTCACCTGGACAGAAAATACGGATTGGAGTGAGTGTACTGAACTGTGACAGACAGAATGGTTCCATACTGCTGTGTGAAATGGATTTGTATGACTGAGATATAACATTAAAAAAAAAAAAAAGGGGTTATATATGGCGATAGCTGCACTACTAGTGCCAGCCAGCCAGCCAAGCCAGGAGACAAAAAAAAAAAATTCTTGTAGCCCTTAGAAGGGCTGTTGGGTTCTTTGTGGGTGATTCCTGCCTAACAGACAACTAAATGCAGGCCCTAACACTCTCCCTGAAACGCAGCTGCTCTATCCCTAACGACATCCAGACAGCATCTGAGCCGAGCACCGCGGCCAGTCACTAGTATATTCCAGGGTCACCTGATCAGGCCAGCCAACCCCTGCTATCGACATGTAAGGGCCCCACGTGATGCTGGGTGTACCGCAGAGTCTCCTGGCTTGTGATTGGCTGAGTTTATAGGCGCCAAAAATGCACGATGCGGAAGTTGCCATTTCCTCGAGCATGGCGAGATACTCGTCCGAGCAGCGAGCACTTACGAGTACCCTAATACTCGAACGAGCACCAAGCTCGGACGAGTATGCTCGCTCATCTCTAATAAAGACATATATAACATTACATGTTACATGTAAAACATACAAACTGAAGTAATTACAGCGCACAATAGTGATACCCCCAACTCTAGGGTATTACACATGCTACATATAGATTATTTTGCATTTTCATGGTGACAGGTTCCCGTTAGATCGGTTATACAGTTTAAATAACTGCTGGTGGAATGCTCAGCTGACTGCTATTCCTTTCCAAATGCACTCAAATCAGCTGAGCATACAGAAGTAGCCATTTCTAACTTTAAAGGGGTTGTCCAAGTTTTATATATATATATATATATATATATATATATATATATTATACACTCACCGGCCACTTTATTAGGTACACCATGCTAGTAACGGGTTGGATCCCCTTTTGCCTTCAGAACTGCCTCAATTCTTCGTGGCATAGATTCAACAAGGTGCTGAAAGCATTCCTCAGAGATTTTGGTCCATATTGACATGATGGCATCACACAGTTGCCGCAGATTTGTCGGCTGCACATCCATGATGCGAATCTCCCGTTCCACCACATCCCAAAGATGCTCTATTGGATTGAGATCTGGTGACTGTGGAGGCCATTTGAGTACAGTGAACTCATTGTCATGTTCAAGAAACCAGTCTGAGATGATTCCAGCTTTATGACATGGCGCATTATCCTGCTGAAAGTAGCCATCAGATGTTGGGTACATTGTGGTCATAAAGGGATGGACATGGTCAGCAACAATACTCAGGTAGGCTGTGGCGTTGCAACGATGCTCAATTGGTACCAAGGGGCCCAAAGAGTGCCAAGAAAATATTCCCCACACCATGACACCACCACCACCAGCTTGAACCGTTGATACAAGGCAGGATGGATCCATGCTTTCATGTTGTTGACGCCAAATTCTGACCCCTACCATCCGAATGTCGCAGCAGAAATCGAGACTCATCAGACCAGGCAACGTTTTTCCAATCTTCTACTGTCCAATTTCGATGAGCTTGTGCAAATTGTAGCCTCAGTTTCCTGTTCTTAGCTGAAAGGAGTGGCACCCGGTGTGGTCTTCTGCTGCTGTAGCCCATCTGCCTCAAAGTTTGACGTACTTTGCGTTCAGAGATGCTCTTCTGCCTACCTTGGTTGTAACGGGTGGCAATTTGAGTCACTGTTGCCTTTCTATCAGCTCGAACCAGTCTGCCCATTCTCCTCTGACCTCTGGCATCAACAAGGCATTTCCGCCCACAGAACTGCCGCTCACTGGATGTTTTTTCTTTTTCGGACCATTCTCTGTAAACCCTAGAGATGGTTGTGCGTGAAAATCCCAGTAGATCAGCAGTTTCTGAAATACTCAGACCAGCCCTTCTGGCACCAACAACCATGCCACGTTCAAAGGCACTCAAATCACCTTTCTTCCCCATACTGATGCTCGGTTTGAACTGCAGGAGATTGTCTTGACCATGTCTACATGCCTAAATGCACTGAGTTGCCGCCATGTGATTGGCTGATTAGAAATTAAGTGTTAACGAGCAGTTGGACAGGTGTACCTAATAAAGTGGCCGGTGAGTGTATGTGTGTGTGTGTGTCCGCTAAAGGAATCCGCACCGTCGCAACTACAATCACGAAATTTGGCACACAGGTACATCAGGTGTCCGGGAAGGTTTTAGAAAGGGTCTCAGCTCTCCTGGACATACCATTCCTGAGATATTCCCAAAAAATGCATTAGCCAATAGAAGTCTGGTCACATGACCCTTATCAGCCAATAGAAACTCACAGGCAGTTAGTCTCCACACACACCAGGTTTCCATAACAACCTAGCCAGTGGATGACACTGTTAAAGGGGTATTCTGGTTACTATAACTTATGTTTTAGACTAACTCATCATCAATCATTACCTAATATAATGTAAATTTCACATATTTACCGTTCAGTAGTAATAAAAAATGTTTTCTTCCACTGCTACCCACTGAGTTTCCTCCTAAATTACTATGGCATCGACCTGTAATTCAGGCCACCCTCTAAAGAAGGACTAAAAAGGACTTAAAATCCCCAACCCCAGGTCCCACTAAGTCATGCCCCCGACTCAGTCAGACCACACCCCTTCCACTCCGCATTTGACCGGGATTGAAAAAATGAAGGTAAAAATCAACTTCTGTCAGCTGCAGAGGAGGGAGGGTGAATTTCTCCCTGCAGCTCATGCTCAGACACCACAGTGTTGCTGTCTGAGAGTGAGCTGTTGAAAAGGACATCCCTGTGTCCATCCAGGCACTGCGCATGACAGAGGACAGGGAGTCTGAAAGCCAGAATGTCCAGCCTCCCCCCAACACATGAAGCCATGCCACCAATCCCCATGAAGCCACACCCCTAAAGATGAGACGACGCCCCCTGGTTCCATGAAGACATGGAGGAGAAGCTGTCTGAGCGTGAGCTACTGAAAGGGTGGACATCCCTGTGTCTGTCCAGGCCCTGCGCCGGACGGTGGACAGGGAGTCTAAAAGCCAGACTGCCAAGCCTAAAACCAGACCTCTGGCCACTCTAGGGGCAGGCTGATGTTAGGGTGGCCAGATGTCCGGCTTTAGGCTGGACAGTTCGGTTTTCTGGCTCCCTGTCCTCCGTCCGGCGCAGAGCCTGGACGGACGTAGGGATGTCCACCCTTTCAGTAGCTCACACTCAGACAGCTTCTCCTCCGTGTCTTCACAGAGCCGGGGGGCATGGCCTCATGTTTAGTGGTGTGGCTTCATGAGGACCTGGGGCGTGGCTTCATGTTTAGGGGTGTGGCTTCATGGGGACTAGGGGCGGTGCTTCACGCTCAGGGGAATGGCCGGTGATGTCCGGCTTTCTGGGGTGAAGACAGCGGCCACCCTAGCTGCTGTGGAGGTCACAGTTAAAGGGGAGGGCGTTGTGGATGTTTCTGTTAAGGGGCGGGCACTGTGGAGTTCACTCTCGATATCTTTTAACGACACACACACAAACATTAAATGAAATAGATTAAATATACCCGGGCGAAGCCGGGTCCTTCAGCTAGTATATATATATAAATGAAGCACCTGATGGTCAGCAATATATACATAAGCTAAGCAATCTCTGCGGTTTTCCTCATGAATATTAGTGGATGTCAACAAAGGGTCTTCCCTCCTACCTGTTCTTGTGCAATGCTCTGCAGACACTTCCTGACGGCCAACAGAAGAGTACAGAGAACTCCTTCGGTCTTTTTAAGGTCTGTGTTTGCAGTGTGAAGTGGGGGGGAAGATCCTGTGCAATTTGGCACCAGGAGAAGAGGAAACCCTGCGGCTGCTCAGTACCTGAGCCTCCAACCCTGAGTCTGTGTTGCTTGTGGTAGAAGGAGTTAAACTTAGCTGAAGAATCCGGGGGGGGGGGGGGGCACAGGGTAGACATCTCAGCTAGCAGATCAGGCAGTGCAGGGGTCATGGCTTAATGGCTTATCTGTCCAAACAGCACAGCCCACAGTGATGTTCCATGCACAGAGGCAGACCTGCTCCTCCTGCTCCCTCAGGGTTGTGCCCAGAATGTAATCAGTGCAGGGAAAGAAGCTGACATCACAGGTCATGTGACCCTCAGCTAACTGGGAGAACAGGCCACTGTAAATGAAGTAAATGAATTGAAAATCCCTTTCAAAGAACAAAAAAATAAATTGGACAATCCCTTTAAATTGATGCTTAATAGCCATTGACCTTCAAGTAGATACTTGCTGCAACTGTTTATTTAATACATTATGAGTGCAAATGATAGAGATGTCTACATCTGTACATGTATTCTAAATAAGGAAGAGATAAGATTGTCTAGCAACAACTGTCTCCCCTGCAAACAAAGAAAGGGCATACTAAAATCTGATTCTTCTATCCTCAAACATCTGGCAAACGGATGAATATTGGGAGGTCCGCACACACCTTAGGGCTCATCCACATGATCATTGCCTGTTTTGTGGTTTACAAATAGCGAATCTGCAAAACACGGAAAATGACTACGTGCCCCCCCCCCCGCATTTTGCGTTGTGGGACATCCGGCCCATAATAGAACTGTCTTATAGTTGTCTGTAATATGGATACACGGAAATGGAACGCACACAGAGTAAATTTTTATGCGGACCCTTTGAAGTAAATGGATCTGCATATAGGGCGCAAAAACAACAACAGCACGGAAGCGGAAAAAAAATATGTTTGTGTGCACGAGCCATTAGTTGGTTCTTTAGCCCCACTGAAATTAGCAAGTTCAGCGGACGTTAATCTAATACTGTATATATGGCCAGCTTCAAAGCACTGGACAGCTAGTGTAGTGATATACAAGCAGAGAAGTTCTCCTGCCTCCGGTTATAGTCACACATGGGCAAGAGTAAATAACCCAATTGTATCCATTTGTTTCCATTAGTCAAATAGATGGCATGATATCTTAACACCAGGGTACTGTTTCTTGACAATATTGGAAGACCCGTATAGAATCAATAGTAGATGTACAGTGGGGAAAAAAAGTATTTAGTCAGCCACCAAATGTGCAAGTTCTCCCACTTAAAAAGATGAGAGAGGCCTGTAATTGACATCATAGGTAGACCTCAACTATGAGAGACAAAATGAGAAAACAAATCCAGAAAATCACATTGTCTGATTTTTAAAGAATTTATTTGCAAATTATGGTGGAAAATAAGTATTTGGTCAATAACAAAAGTTTATCTCAATACTATGTTATATATCCTTTGTTGGCAATGACAGAGGTCAAATGTTTTCTGTGAGTCTTCACAAGGTTGGCACACACTCTTGCTGGTATGTTGGCCCATTCCTCCATGCAGATCTCCTCTAGAGAAGTGATGTTTTGGGGCTGTCGCTGGGCAACAAGGACTTTCAACTACCTCCAAACATTTTCTATGGGGTTGAGATCTGGAGACTGGCTAGGCCACTCTAGGACCTTGAAATGCTTCTTACAAAGCCACTCTTTTGTTGCCCTGGCGGTGTGCTTGGGATCATTGTCATGCTGAAAGACCCAGCCACGTTTCATCTTCAATGCCCTTGCTGATGGAAGGAGGTTTGCACTCAAAATCTCACGATACATGGTCACATTCATTCTTTCATGTACACGGATCAGTCGTCCTGGTCCCTTTGAAGAGAAACAGCCCCAAAGCATGATGTTGCCACCCCCATGCTTCACAGTAGGTATGGTGTTCTTTGGATGCAACTCAGCATTCACTCTCCTCCAAACACGACGAGTTGTGCTTCTACCAAACAGTTCTACTTTGGTTTCATCTGACCATATGACATTCTCCCAATACTCTTCTGGAACATCCAAATGCTCTCTAGTAAACTTCAGACGGGCCCGGATATGTACTAGATTAAGCAGGGGGACACGTCTGTCACTGCAGGATCTGAGTCCCTGGCGGCATAGATGCAATTTCCAGTTTTTTCTTATTATCATCGAGACCTAATTACTGATATGTGATGTATTTAGAAACAGATGGGATCCTGTTAAATTCTCTTAGGCCCTCGTTATTCTTTAGGAGTGTCTCTCTTACCATATTCTGGACTTTAGTTTAATGTCTCTGGACCAGTTGTGTAGGATAACCTCTTCTTATTAATTTATAAATTTCTTCTAATCTGGTCTGGATATTATGTTCATCGCTTACTATCCTTTTAACACGTAAAAATTGGCTGTATGGTAAAGATTCAATCATACCCCAAGGATGTGAGCTATCGAATCGGAGAATGTTGTTTCTGTCTGTTGTTTTAGTAAAAAGATCAGTATTTAGAGTATTGTCTCGTACGAATACTAGTGTGTCTAAAAATACTGACTGTTATGCTGCTGTTTTAAAAAAAAAACAAACTGATTTTTCACTATTGGAAGAGTGCCGCGGATATCTATTTTTTCTGCCTCATACACAATACATGGTTGATGATTCCACATTTAATGTAAACTTGTGCATGCTGACAGATTTACAGTGCAACCACAGGAAATGTAGAATTCTGCTACTCCTACAAGTCATTACTATAAAGTCAGATTCAGATTCATTAATAAAATGAAGCAAATCTTTCCCAAGGTGAGCGTCTGTCTCATTTGCAATTTGTGATATATTGGGAAAGAAAATAAATGATCCTCCATCACTAAATTGTCAGAACCAGGGGATACAGGGATTTTATTGCCTATCCTGTCCTAAGAAATGGAAATGCATATTTTTATAATTCTAATATTGTATCCTGTACTTTCCTATCCATTACAATTAATTTTCTAATGTCTAAAGATGATAAAAGACTCTGTAAACTATTCATACTCTCTAGCAGACACACACCACAGGCGTTACTAACTATAATCTCAAATGGCAGATCAGTACAGAGAATGTGAAGAAGGAGTCAGCACATGTCAGATATGTCACAATGGGAACAAGCAGCAATAATTCACTGCCTTCTATGGTTCTCTAGAAAAAATCTTAGTGAACCGTAAAGTTTGCAGGTTTTCCTTCAGTGATTTGCAATTTTGACCATTAACTAAAGAAAATTAAATAAAATCATTAATAAATAAAAATAATTTGTGCCCATTAAAAATGTAAATTGATTAAAGAAGCACTCATTTTTTTGTATTATTTTTTTTTACATATATTACCACTTTGCCACAAGAACTTTTTTTTTTTTTTTTTTTTTTGCGGTGTGGACAGTTGGATGCGGATTGCAGACCCCATTGAAGTGAATCGGTCCGCGATCCACATGTGGAAGCCCCGCGGTCGGTGCCCGTGCATTGCGGACCGCAATTTGCGGTCCACAGCACAGGCACGGCCAGACAACAGCCATGTGAACAAGCCTTAACTCACTCAGTTGTATCAGGGAGATTTTTTTGGAAGAGCACACCATATTTAGGGTGCGGTGCAACCAAAAAGGGTTCTTCAACCCCATTCGAGTATTAAATAGATTCAGTGCACACGCCAATGTGGATCAAAATTATATCCTTTTTAATTAGATATTTGTACATAATTTGCATTGTCTCAGCAAAAAAATGAAAAAAAAGGGAGAACATTCATAATTTCAAGAATCGTTTCTTAGTATGATGATGATGACGATGACTATTCGGTCGTGGTGACCTTTTTCAAGTCTCATCTGAAGAACTCAAGAAGCACAAACAGAAGATACATCACAGGTAAATAAAATGGTCCAAGAATAGAAATGAGGTGAAGTAGTTGGGGTGAGTGGTATACAGTATGCAGTGTGTGTGAAGGGATAGTATAATGGTTGTAGGACCTGTGATGAGGTCACCATCATGTGAATGTGAGTGCCAGAGACATGCTGGGAGATGTGGTTCTCCCCATTATACCTCCTCCCTGCTTAGTGGGAGGGAAATATGTTATTCAACTAAGACTGTATGTTAGATGGGCTGAGGGGAGGGGATGGGTGTTAGTTACATGGGACTGTATGTTATAGAATAGTGGGGGCAGATGACTGGTGTTATTTACATGGGACTGGGAATTATAGAAGACTGTAGGGTAAGGAGTGATTACGTAGGACTATGTGTTGGAGGGGCTGATGGGAGTGTGAGTTACATGGGACTGTATGTTATATAAGACTAAGAAAGATATGTTTTTTTTACATGGGATTGTATGTTATAGAAAATTGGAGAGAGATGATTGGTGTTATTTAAATGGGACTGCATGGTATAGAAGATTGGAGGGAGAGGACCGGCATTATAATTTATGGGTACACTAGCACTAGAGAGAAAAGTATAACTCCAGGGGGTATGGCAGGAGGCATTATAATTACAGGGGGCACTGCAGGGAACATTATAAATATGTGGGCAGTGGTGGGGGGCATTACTACTGAGGGCTCCCTAGGATTGTAGTATATATTGGCCTTATATCTACAAGTGGTGCCTTATTAGGTACTGAGGGCACTATAGAGAGCCTTATGACCACTGGGGGTACTATGGGGGGGCTTATTTCTACTGAGGGCTCTATGGGGTCATTATTATTATTATCGGGCACAATATGGAGAGCATTACTACTAAATGAGGCACTCTTGGAGAGCATTATCACTACTGGGGGCACTGTAGGGGCTCTATTACTAATAAGGCTACGCTGGGAGGAAATTACTATTGGTGGGACTTTGACTTTGAGGACCACTATTACTATTGACAGCAGTCTGGGAGGACTATTAATATGGGGAGACTATCTGTATGGCACTATTATTTCTGCAGTATAGTGTATGTGAACATTAGGAAGCACAGTGGGCACAGTATTGGGGGTAGTAGCTGGATAATCATGTCAGGGCACCAGGAAGGTGGGGGTGATGGAAAGTGATGAATCTAAGATGTCTGTTTTGCAAACTCAGAGGTATGTGGTGCCAAGTGTTAAGCTGAATGGTGGAGCAACAGTGAGCGGAGGATGCGGGAAGGCGGTGTGTGAAGTCTACTTTGACAGGACCTGGCAGTGAAAATGTCATCACACCTGGCCATGTCAAAGTGCAAAGGGTACAGCAGTTACAAAAAGAATATAGCCTCTAGTTCTAATGTTAATGCCCCCATTTGCATATAATAAAACAATTTTTAACAAGATATTTTTATTGGCACGTATATGTTTATGTCTGTATTTGGGGTTTGCGGAGGAGGCCCAGGTACATTCTTTGCACAGGAGCCCTCTGCTGTCTGTGTCCACCCCTGGCTGGCCCCACTCACAACTGTACAGTTGTTTTAATTAATACTCTAAAACGACATACTGTGAAGTTAAAGTTAGAACCCTTTTATGGGGATTATGATATTTTTCATAAATATCAAATATAACTTGTATTTTTTTTAAAGAAGAAATGCCTAATAGGACCGCCTCCTTGATTTCAAAGCCAGAATGAGCAGCCATTTAAATGAATAAATTTCAAGTTTTACAGAATCTTTTTCCCTAAATCTACATATCTATCTGTTCAGCTCCTCCTGCTTTATAACATGCTGCCTGTCGTTTACATTGCATTTTTGTGTTGACAAGTTCCCGTCGAACATTCTGCCATTCTGTCTTAATAATTTAAAACATAGAAGAAAAATGTAAAGAGCTACCATTGGAAGAATAAACCTTTTCCTAATTTTCTACATTCTCACTATCTCTCAACTAAATTCTTCCAACATTGCTAAGGCTACTTTCACACTTGCGGTAGCCTTTTCAGGCAGGATGTTCCAGCGGGGAAACAGCCTGCCGGAACATGCAAAGATTACAGCACTCTGCGATTTTTGTCCGGCCGCCTCTCAGCTTGCCGGGGCCGGAGCGGACTTCCGGAGGCACAGTGGATTTGAGGTAGCTCAGATCCGGCAAGCTGTTCCCCTGCTGGAACAGCCTGCTGGAAAAGGCTACTGCAAGTGTGAAAGTAGCCTAACATGTGATGCATTTTAACACTGAGCTATAGCTTCAAGCCTCACTAGGATATTTGCATGCTGATATAGTCATATATTCATATTCTGGAAGAAAGTCTCCAGTACTGTTTGAAGCAGGACTGTAGTAGGGGATTTGTAACATGCTTCTTAACCACCTAACTGTTTTGCCTGAGTCCAGCTCAGGCAGTGTGAAAAGTAGGTAACCGGAGGGGGGCGGGCTGCTTTAGATGGTGATATCTCCTCAATGGTAGAAGGCAGAAACATGCAACTGGTCTTGTATGAAAGCTGGCAGTCTAGGCTTTCATACAAGACAGCTAATCATGACAGCTAAAGTCCAAGCAACAGAGGAGAAATCACTGTTAGAAATCAAGTCAGGAATAATTGCCAGTAAAACCTGCTTTTACTTTCATTTCCAACTGCATTCACAGCATCCAAATTTCTATCAGTGATATCTTTCTCTGTCCTGAACATATAGCTGTTGGTATTGTCTAAAAGCTTGGAATGTCTGCTTTCAAACAAAATCAGTTGAATGTTTCTAGCTGCCACCATTCAGGAGGTAGCAGCATCTAAAGCAGCCCTACCCCCTCCAGTTAGCTACTTTTCCCACTGCTGGAGCTCCACTCTGGCAAAACAGTTAGGGGGTTAAAACAGAAGAGATGCCCAATTTTTTTTTTAATCCATTCACCCTGCAATTGTGATAACATAATTAAACATTGTATGCTTACTGATTTTATCCCCATGCTAGGCTTGGTATGACTGTAGGGATGACTCATGAGAATACATTTTTTCATTTTATCACAATTGCTGACTGGGGTTATTTTCTTTAAAATAGCTTGGACAACTCCTTTAACCCCTTTCACCCTTTCAGACTCACCCAGTTTTCACATTCCTGATACAGCCTGATTGTGCAAATATGATGTGTCACTATATGTGGTTTTAACTTTGGAATGCTTTTACTTATCCATGAAATTCTCAAAATAGATGTTAATTAACACTCACCAAATGTGTACTTTATGTTGTGGCATCATTTTGTAAATGTTTTATTTTTTAAAGATGTTAGAAGGCTTATAACTATTTTCAAGAAAATTTCCAAAACCAACTTTTTACGGATCAAAGTAGGGTTCAGAAGAGAAGGAGAGCCATATGGCTCTTGGAGGGCAGAATTTGCTGGAATGTTTTTTGACCTCTACAGTGGAAATCCTCAAGAAGTGACCCCATTTAGGAAAGTACACCCCTCAAGGAATTTCTAGAGGTGAGTAGTGAGTGCTTTGAACCAACAGGCATTTCATAGGAATTATTTTTTTTTTCATATTTTCTATTTGAATCCATTTTGTCCTGTAATAATGTACAGTTGTGTGTCACCGTGTGCCAATGTGAAAAGAAAGACCTTCTATTATTATGCTGAAATTTCTGGTTCTAGAAACGCTCTACATGTGGTCCTAATATTTTGTCGAAGCATACAACAGGGCTTAAGAATTAAAGACCATTGTGTGTATTTTGAGGCCCTATGTGGTGAGCTTGTACTGACAACTATAGAGGCTCTGGGGTGAAATATATATTCTTGTGGACATCATAGCAAACTTCATACTACCTTCATCCAACCCGTCATGTTCCGCACACATTCATATCAAACATGGAGGGGTTTGAGGCAGTATATGAAGAGTTCCTTAAGTACTACATCTTAGAGAGCCCTGATTGAGTTAACATAAACACAGTTGATGCTGATAAATGGTTTAAGTCCAACATGAGCAGCAGATTGTCAAGTTATGGATTAGGTCCAGTATTTCTTTGATGAATATTCATCTGTATGGGTTTTTATTAGTGTAGAGTGAATCAAAGTTAACAAAGTGGAATTTGATCCGATTTTCAGTAAAAATTTGATTCGCCATAAATCCGAATTTCTTGGTGCTTCGTGGTAACAAATCCATTTTTCCTGAAATGGCAGTAACAAAAATACATGCTCACCTCATCCATCATGGCCATCATGATTAAGAAAATGCGTCAAATCTTGTGCACGCTGATGTATGACATCCTCATTGCAGCGCATGCAAGAATTTACGCATTTTCTTCAATTGAGATGGCCATGACAACCTCTCCGCAATCAAATGGATTAGGTGAGTATGTATTTTTTTGTTTTAACCTCTGATTAACCCCCGATAGGTTGAATGTGACTCTCAGATGCTGTGATCAGCGTTGAACTGTGAACATGACATCTGAGGGTTAATGCAAAGTAATTTGTAACAAATCAAATTTCATATTGAAGTTTGGCAAAGCAACTGAATCAAATTTTTGCAAACATTGTGTGGTGATGTGTGTAGTAATGTGAGGCGTGGGGTGTGTATCTCGCCTGGTTTGTCAGTTTAGCCAGGTGAGAACTGAAATCCAGAAGTGGTATAGCTTCAGCAAGCATAGTTGCTGGACCTGGGTTTTGTTTAATGTTGCATGGGCTGGAGTTTTGGACTGGAAGACAGGTTGGAAGTGGGAGTCTTCCAGTCCACACCCCCTAATCCGTCGCAGGTTTTTCCTGGCCCCAGGTGAGGCCAGCTGGATTAATCAGGCAGGGATACGTTAACCTGCACTGTGTGTTAGAGAGAGAGAGGGTCCCAGGGAACAGACCTGGAGAGGGCCCGTGTGGTCCTAGCCAGAAGAGCTGGGGGGCCACAAGGCTGAGGAAGAGAAAGGCTGAGGAGGCCTGAGAGGTTAGAGCCTGCGGTGGCTCTGTGTGGTCTTAGCCATGAGGGCTGAGGGGCCACAAGGCTCAGTGTAGCCTGGAAGTTGGGGGGGCCCAGTTACCCTAGGAGAAGAGGGTCACGCGGTCAGAGTCGGGAGGACTGTTGGACCATCTCCCCCCAAAGGTATGGTTGGAGTCACAGCCAGGAGGCTGCTGGTCTGAACGGCTGAGGAAGCCGCACTTAAAAGCTGTGTGTGAACAGCATTTGTATTTAGGTGAGTTAGCTGAACTATGTGTAGTCAGAGCCTAGCCGGGCAGGTGTTATTTTGATGGTTTTGTTTCATGCTGGAGCAAAAAGTGTGAAAATAAAGTGGTGTGGACTTGAAAATCCCCGTGTTTTGAAGAGATTGTGTGATCTCGACCCCCTGAGAGGGTACGATCCCTTACATTTGCTAATCACTAGTTTTTATACATGACCCCTTCTGCAGGTCAAGTTATCCTCAGCCTGACTTCCCTAACAGCTCCACCAGGTGTAGGGGGTTTTGAGGAAAAAGTTTTACAAAGGGGGACCTCTACAGTACCCTAGACCGGGGAGGTATCTGCAAATGTTTATTACATATCATTATGTATTATCATGTTTTTGACTTTATTCCAGCAAGAGGAGGAATGGTTGGAAATATGTGGTAACAGGGATGGAACTTACCATATCATTCCTCCCCTAGGAGTGGGCTAGGCCTGCTTCCTGCCAGCAGGGGGAGTTGCAGTTGAGACAGCAAGGAGTGAGGTTGCACATGGAATGGCTCGTACTCCTAGGAACTGTATCCCATAGAACGATTGACTCCACCAGAGCTCACCACTCTGGCTTATAAAGAGATATCATGAGACCCCATCTATTATGTCTATATGATCTAATAAATTAAATAGACAGGAGCTGCCTTCATGAGGCCACCCCTTTAACCTCTTGGCGACATTGGACGTACCGGTACGTCATGGGCGCGAGGTACTTAGCACAACAGGGCGTACCGGTACGTCATGCATGTTAACCCCCGCTGCTCAGTGCAGCGGGGTTAACATGCTTTGATGGCGGCTGTTAGACACAGTCAGCCATCCATAGTGAAGGCCTCGGGGGGTGCCGTGCACCCCCCATAATGGCGATCGCTGTGAATGGCTGGTCCCTTCCATCGGGACGCTGCTCTGCTGTGGCAGCGTCCCGATGGTTACCATGGCAACCAGACGCTTTCGTCTGGCTTGCCATGGAAGCCTGTTCAAGCTCCTGCTAAAGGCAGGAGCTTGAACAGGCTATAAGAAAATACACTGCAGTACACTATACAGTGTACTGCAGTGTATTGTAAAATACCAGACCCACTGGTTCTTGAAGAACCAAGTGGATCTGAGTCAAGAAAGTGGAAAAAAAAAGTTAAAAAAAAAAGTTCAAAAATTGATTAAAAATAAAAACCACACAATACATAAACATGTTAGGTATCGCCACATCCGTAACAACCCGCTCTATAAAAATATTACATGAGATAGCCCCCCAGGCGAATGCTGTAAAAAAAAATAAAAAAAACTATGCCAAAATAGCCATTTTTTCCCTCTTCCCTCACAAAAAGTGTAATAGCAGGCGATCAAAAAGGCATATTTACCCCAAAATGGTATCAATTCAACCGTCATCTTGTCCCGCAAAAACTGTACCCTACCTGAAACAATCGCCTGAAAACTGAAAAAAATATGGGTCTCTGAAAATGGCAACACAAAAAAAATATTTTATTCTGTTCAAAAATGCATCTAATGTGTAAAACTTTCCAACAATAAAAAAGTTGGACATATTGGGTATCGCTGCGTCCGCAGCAACCTGCTCTATAAAAATATTACATGAGATGGCCCCCCAGGCGAATGCTGTAAAAATTTTTTTAAAAAAACTATGCCAAAATAGCCATTTTTTCCCTCTTCCCTCACAAAAAGTGTAATAGCAGGCGATCAAAAAGGCGTATTTACCCCAAAATGGCACCAATGAAAACCTCACCTCAACCTGCAAAAAATAAGCCCCCACATAAGACAATAGCTCAAAAAAATAAAAATCAATGGCTCCCGCAAACCACTCCATCAAAATCTGTGTTGTAAAATCCATATGGCGCTCCTTCTGTTCTGAGTCCTGCCATGTACCCCCACAGCAGTTTACCACAACATATGGGGTGTTGCCGTATTCAGGAGAAAATGGGTAACAAATTATGGGGGGGGCTTTTCTCCTGTTACCCCTTATGCAAATAAAAAAAATTGGGGCTAAAGCAACATTTTATTGGAAGAAAAAAAATTTTCATTTTCACAGCCAAGTGTTTCCAAATTCCGTAAAATGCTTAGGGGGTCAAAGTGGTCAGTACCCCCCTTAATATATTCTTTGAAGGGTGTAAGTTTCAAAAATGGGGTCACTTTATGAGGGTTTCCACTGTAGGGGTACGTCAGGGTCTCTCAATTACAAAATGGTGGCCTAAAAACTATTCTAGCAAATTTTGCCTCCAAAATCCGTATGGCGCTCCTTTCCTTCTGACCACTTCCACAAACCCATAGAGACGTTTACCACCACATATGGGGTATTTCTGTAAACTGCAGAATCAGAGCAATGTAAATTGAGGTTTAGTTTGCTGTTAACCCTTGCTATGTTGCAAGAAAAAAAATATTAACATGAATAATCTACGAAAAAAGTGAAATTTTGAAATTTCACCTCCATTTTCCATTAATTCTTGTGGAACACCTCAAGGGTTAACAAAGTTTGTAACAGCAGTTTTTTATAATTTGAGGGGTGTAGTTTCTAAAATGGGGTCATTTATGGTGGGTTTCATTATGTAAGCCCCTCAAAATCACTTTATATCTGCATTGGTGCTAAAAAAAAATGGTTTTGGAAAATTTGGTGAAAATTTGAAAAATGGCTTTTAAACTTCTAAGCCTCCTAACGTCCTAAAAAAGTAAAATGACGTTTACAAAATGATGCCAACATAAAGTAGACATATGGGGAATGTAAAATAATAACTATTTTTGGAGGTATTACGGTGTATTTTGAAAGTAGAGAAATTGAAATTTGGAAATTTGGAAATTTTTCAGAATTTTTGGTAAATTTGGGATTTTTTCATAAATAAGGGTGAAATATATTGACTCAAATTTATGACTGTCATGAAGCACAATGTGTCACGAGAAAACAATCTCAGAATGGCCTGGATAAGTAAAAGCGTTCCAAAGTTATTACCACATAAAGTGACACATGTCAGAATTCAAAAATTTGGCCCAGACATTAAGGCCAAAATGGGCTCTGTCCTCAAGGGGTTAAGGAGTTAAATGACATATTCCATATTTTAGTATCATATGAAGCTTTATGATTTCCAGAGATCATCAGTTTAGATAATAATTGCAATTTAAGAAAATAAACAACTAGGGATGAGCGAACTTTTGAAAAGTTCGGTTCGGTTCGGCGAACTTTTGTGAAGTTCGGATTCGTACGAACCGAACCTAAAACGAACCTTGCTATAACGGCTGAATAATTGCTGCAACAATAATGGGAGTCTGGTACGCTAATGCGAACATTCCTACTCAAGTAACGAACATACAGTGTAGCGTTGTCAAAGGTACGCTACATAACTGAATATGTACGCATTAGCGTACAAATACACTGCGTCTGCGAACATTCCTACTCAAGTAACGAACATACAGTGTAGCGTTGTCAAAGGTATGCTACTTAACTGAATATGTACGCATTAGCGTACAAATACACAGCGTCTGCGAACATTCCTACTCAAGTAACAAACATACAGTGTAGCGTTGTTAAAAGTACGCTACTTAACGGAATACGTACGCATTAGCGTACAAATCTTTAGCGTACTATTCGTACGTATGTACGCACGCACGACATAGAGGCATAGCGATGGCAAGACGAGCAGCTGCGTTTAGCTCTGATGAGCTCAAATACATGGTATTGCTGAGCAGCAACGTGTAGCGTGTACGGTCATAGTAACATAGTAACATAGTTTATAAGGCCGAAAAAAGACATCTGTCCATCCAGTTCGGCCTGTTTTCCTACAAGTTGATCCAGAGGAAGGCAAAAAAACCCTGTGAGGTAGAAGCCAGTTTTCCCCACTTTAGGGAAAAAAATTCCTTCCCGACTCCAATCAGGCAATCAGAATTACTCCCTGGATCAACGACCCCTCTCTAGTAACTATAACCTGTAATATTATTACCCTCCAAAAATACATCCAGGCCCCTCTTGAACTCTTTAGTCACGGAACAGGAATGCTACCTGTCCTGACTCTTTTCTCTCACTATTTTTTTTTCTCATCCTATCTCTCCCTAGATGTCACAATTTTTTTATTTATATGACTTCCTCTCCCTATCTCTACCTATCTCTTGCTTTCTCAGCCTCTTTCCCTATCTATCACCTTAACTTCTATATCTAGCTTTCTCTTCCTCTCTCCTGCTTCTCTCACTAACCCTTTCTATTCTATTCTATTCTTCTCTATCTCTCCCTGTATCTATCTACTTGTTTGTCTATCTATCTATCTCTTTTCCCTCTCTATCTATTGAGCTCCTTTCTCTTGGATGTTTGAAGACGCACTGACAAAATGTTGGCGCGCTCAGGCACTTCCTCGTCTGTGTGGGTGACGTCACACATCTTTTTTTTCACAGAAAACCAGGATACAAGGGATTATAGGAGTAATAATCCCTTGTATCCTGGTCTATTTAGTGAAAAAAGTACAGTTTTGCGTCGCCTTTTTTTTTTTTACTAGATTCGTTAAGAAACTGGTTCGTTACGGTTCGGTTCGCTCAAAATAACGGTGACGCAAAATATACGCATATTTGAGAATGTACACTAATGCGTACGCTAATGCGTGTACACATTAGTGAACATTCTCAAATATGCGTATATTTAGGGTAAGGAATACGGCATATTCCATACCCTAAATATACGCATATTTGAGAATGTTCGCTAATGTGTACACATTTTATGAATTCTAACGCATTAGCGTACGCATTAGCGTACATTCTCAATAAATATGCATATATTTTGCGTCGCCGTTATTTTAACCAGATTCGTTACGAACTTTCTCAAAATTCGGTTCGGTGACGAACCAAACTTTTGGGAAAGTTCGTAACGAATCTGGTTCGTTACGGTTCGGTTCGCTCATCCCTAGAAACAACCATCAAAACTCAAACGTTCTTATTGTGGTGCCCCGTAGACTCCTAATCTAGCCATGCCAAACCTGTTTGTCGTATAAAAGCACCTGTAGGGAATCTATTTTCTAGTACTGATATAAAACTGTAATGAGAGTGGGGTAATTAGGTTGCTATCAGAAACATAATGGTCTCATGGAAAAGTCTACCATAGGGCAATATATGTTACTAGAATCATTTTATTATATACAAGTGTAGAAATTAGACTCACTAAAAATAACTGCTCAAATGGCTAAACCTCAAGAGGACAGGAGATGAGTTCTAAAGAAGGAGCTTGCTTGATTGAACTGATCTTGTATATTTATCAGGTCATTACAATGTAGAAAGAATGAGGAAAAGCACTTGGGAAAGTAGGATGTTGACACAGATAGAGCTAAAGTTCTTCTGTCTAAAACAGTCATATCCCAAATGAAAAGAAAATACATAACACAGTAATTATAGGGATGAGAACAAATTTCGTGAAATTCATTTTGGGTCCTACTTGCACAAAATGGTTGTCATATTCGATTAAGGTCCAAGTAAATTCGACTCAAATCAAAAGTGCCCCAAATGCCCTGAAAAGTCAAGTATGGTGCTCTGGGGTCTCCTAGGACTGCATCCAACCCTTTTCAAGCCCTTACAAGATATAATTTTATGTGAAAAAAAATAAGTAAACCTTTATTTAAATTCTGCACTTTAAAGTCAAAGATATGGTCCTATCAGTGACTGACAGCCTTCCCCTTATGACTGTGCATAGGTGTCAATCACTAATTTAATATAGCAGTGACTATGACTGCCCTGCTAATCTTGCCTAGTGGCCTGGACGCACCTCCTGTTGTCTTCTTACTGGTGGGTCCAGCTGCCATTTCTGCTCTGTCCCTCCCTGCAAGCTGGGGCCTGCTTGTCAGAAAAGTGTCTCCTATTCTGTCCGCAGAGCATGTGTACTCCCATCAGTTCTTAAAGGGCCAGCACACACACCCTAATCTTCACCATCCAATGGCTAACAACCCTGTATGGGGTTAAAAGTGAATACCAGAAAACTGCCAGGATAATGCCTTTATGTTCAGCCCAAATTCAAATCTGTTGGTTGACACAGTGGTTCCACATCCATTGTCATAACATTATAGGACCACCTCCTTGACTTCAAAGCTCAGAATCAGCAGGAATTTAACCTTATCCTGATCTCCACCATGCATGTATGGTAGAAGTCAGGTCTTTATAGATGTGGTTCTGGTCTTTAAAGAGCAGCAACACCACTGAGCCTTATTACTATTATCAATGGGCAAAAACATAACAACATAAACCTACCAAAATCCCACCCCACAAAAAAGTGGTGGAATAAAATATGCCCATACACTTGTATAAAAAATGTAGAATTTATTAATAATAATAATAAAATAGATAACCAGTAGTACAGCATACAATGACTATGGGGATAGCCAAAATAGGGTGACCATGACCCTTTCTGCAATGTGAAACCCAAGGTACACTCCCCCAATACACATGCGCGGCTGCATAAATATATATATCTTTAAATTGCTGAGACACAGCTACACATTAAACACTGTGCAAATATCCACACCGAATTATACCAAATGAAAACACAGCTGTAAATCAGCAATAGATGTACCTATTAATAATATGCTCAAGCACAGTATATCACCCAAATATCTCAAGTCTATTAGGGCATATGCTTATACTAACCAGGTACCTTAGGTTTCACATTGCAGAAAGGGTCATGGTTACCCTATTTTGGCTATCCCCATAGTCATTGTATGTTGTACTACTGATTGTCTATTTTTATTATTATTATTAATAAATTCTGCATGTTTTATACAAGTGTATGGGCATATTTTATTCCACCACTTTTTCATGGGGTGGGATTTTGGTAGGTTTATGACTTTAAAGAGCAGGTGCCATAACCACCGTTTGCCCTGTGTTTTACATTTCAGTCACCAACAGGTATTTAACCCCTCAGATGCCATGGTCATTTGTGACCACAGCATCTGAGTGCTGAATTCCTAGGCACCTAAACTATTCCCTAAGCTGGGATTGAGGGAACCATTCAGACTCAGGTCCTCTAACCTGTAAAATAGTGCCTGCCATTTTGAGCAATTTATCCAAAATGAATTAGAAAACATTTGGATTTGCTGGAATCCAAATTTTGGGGGGAATTGGGAAATTCATAACCAATATGGTTTGTTTTGAATCAATTCACTTATCTCTGATAGGGACGTTTAGCTTCTTTATAGCTGCTTGTGTATATATATTACAGGCAATGTATGAAATCAGGCATTTTATAAAATATCCATAGGCTTTCTTTCAGGCAAAGTATGAAACACTTAATATTTCACACATTTCTTAGACATTCTATATAATGCCTGAAGGGAAACAGCTTCCAGAGGCCATCACACAGCAACAGCGCTATAAAATTACCCTCATGATATCAATCAGTATTAACACAAAGATTTGCCCATTTTATTTTGCATTTCAATTGTTGCAATTCAAAATGCCATTTGTTGCAACAAGTGAGAACTTTCGTATTTCTTCTGTGCAAGAACAAGTGCTGAACCTTGAAGTGTTCTTGTTGCAACAAGTGAGGACAATACTGGTCTCTTTCTCTTGTTTTTAGTAAGAAAATTCAGTTTTTCTGCTATTTTATAAGTGTAGTTTATTTTGCATTTGTTTATTTTGCATTTCTTTCTTTTATGTTCACATCAATAAAGGCTTCTTAACATTGAATACTTGCTAACATTTTATAATTGGCCTAAAGAATGCTCATCCTATATATTGTTTAGGCATTATACACAATGCTTAAGCAAAGTAAATAAATGATTGAAATAACACAGACTTTGCCTAAATATTTTACTGCATTTCATACATATGCCCGTAACATATATATGTTATGGGGGTCAGACTCGCTGGCTTCTTTTTTTTCCATCCCTGCAAATTGGGCCGTTGGACTAGCTCTCTCTTCCTTCCATGCAGGGTGCGGCTTTCTATTTTCTGGCAATGTCTATCACTGCCCATAGGCCACATACTTACTCCCCATCCAGTTCTTAAAGAGCCAGCTCATATGCCCTAATCTTACCCAGCCAAGGTCTAGATACCTTGGAGTACTTAAAGCACCTTCTACTGTAGGAAGGTACTGGAGTAATAGGTTCTAGTTTTGATAGTGCCCTGCAAAACTGTGCTGTTTCTATACTCATCTGCCCATGTACCAACTTTTGCTTGCTTTTATGAATTGAACCATAGTTACCTGACTTGACTTCTGCCAGATCTCTGTTCTGACCCTGAACTGCATGCTCTGACCTTATACTGTTTATCAGATCGCAAAAACTCTGTCTGCCCTGACTTTGACCTGTCCTTGACTATGTTTTTTCCTGATCCCTCAGTGCTCCGCATGCCCGTGGATCAGCAGTCATTTGAATAAAGGCTACTCCAAGAGGTAGTTGCCTGATGGTTCCTCTGTAGCGGAGTCCAAAACCCTGCAACCCTCCTTTAGGAGTAGCCCCACACTAAATCTGAACACGTGGCACAGCAGATCCACATCAGCTTTGTAACTACTTGTTAAACCCTTAAATCCTTTGCAATACATAGCTTTTTAGAGAGGACAATTTATATCAGGGGAACCCAACCAGTTGTGACATTTCATACATCAAAACAGGGCATGTCTACTTCCAGCATCAATCTGCTAAGCTGGACTTCCTATTTAGCCATTGGTGAAACCTTCCAACTTTTATAAATATCCTGGTATGTTCTATCTTGGCTCTCTTGTATTGCCATCCTGAGATTAGAATATTAACTTAATAAAAGTCTTTAAAAATTGGCTCACATTTATTAATGTGTCTATACCTAGAATGTGGCATAAAATGTGACAAAATTTGGTGCATTTCTAGTGCAATATGTTGCATCAAGTTTTAGACATGCTTATTAAGAAAATGTGTCAAAAAGGAATATCCACTGTTCCTGGCTTGATGTTAGAGAGGATGTCATATTTACAAGACTGTGTTTGATTCAATGTAATTTTTGTCATATTGTCTGTTCCTTGTGAGCTGCCATAAGGTAAGAACATTTTTCACTCGGAGATCCTTGCCTGGTATCCAATCTTCCCGTGTCATGTTTCTAGGTAAGTTAAACCTTTTTTATATGATGTGCCCTTTTATTTATTACATACAGTCCAGTAGTTTTCAGGAGAGTCAATGTAAAAGTAGTCAATGGGCATATTACAAATTTTTTAATGACATGAGGTAGTTGTCTGGCAGCTGCTGAAGGCAGCCACATTAGCCTTTGTAGGATGTTTTTTTCTGTCACCTAATCACAGATAGTTTTTTTTTATCCTCCCTCTATCAAGTGTCCTTGACATTTTGTCAAATTATGAGAACCTTCACCTCTTCACCATAATTCATATGAGTAAGGAGATGACTAGCTTATGTTCCTACTTGAAGTTAATATAAATTATTACAAATGGCAGGATAGAACATGACTCCAATGGAAATGGGAGCAGAAAGGAGCTACCCTCTCCATTTAAATAGAAACCAATATAGATGAAAACCTAGAACATGACTCTATTGAGAAAAGAAGCAGGAAGTAGCTAGCTTCTCCCCTTGGCTAATATAGAAGACATTATAAATGGCATCCTAGGAAAATTATATTGGGTCTTTTTACTAAACTATATTAAAGCTGAATTTAATGGTACTTGATTATGTAATGTTTAAATATGCATCTTTCATAAAAGACATCGTGACTCATACCTGTCTTGCAATAATGTGTTTGCTGCCAGCTGAATTAAAGTGAATATCTAGTAAATAATTTAGATCTAAAAATAATTATTTTCAGGCTACGCCGTATATTCCCACAGTTCTCCAGAACATAGAGTGGGCATTGTTGCAGGTATAAGCAGATGTAAATCAGTTGTCTAAAGTATTGGAATTTCTGTAAACATCTAAATATTGGTAAATTACATAAAGTAATTCATTATTTAATATCACAAATAATTTTACTATTCTTTAGTTTTCAAGCATTGTTCTATTACAATATGTTTTGACAGATTTTACTTTTTTAGGGATTATTCAGGTTCTTTTTTTCAGGGGCATTTGCATACTGTAGAAGTGAATACATCTAAGGGGTTTGTTTACCTCTGAATGTTCCTTAACCACTTCCCATCCGGGCCATTTACCCCCTTCCTGACAGGCCTAATTTTGCAAATCTGACATGTGTCACTTCATGTGGTAATAACTTTGGAACGCTTTTACTTATCCAAGCCATTCATAGATTGTTTTCTTGTGACACATTGTACTTTGTGTTAATGGTAAATTTGAGTCAATATATTTTACCTTTATTTATAAAAATCCAAAATTTACTGAAAATTTTGAAAAAAAAACACAATTTTTTTTAAATATTAATTTCTCTGCTTTTAAGTTGCATAGGAATATCTAATAAAATTGTTATTAATGAACATTCACCATATGTCCACTTTATGTTGGCATAATTTTGGAAATGTAATTTTATTTTTTGAGGACGTTAGAAGGCTTCGAATTTTAGATGTAATTTTTAAGATTTTCATGAAAATTTCTAATAGTTAATTTTAAAGGACTTTTGTAGTTCTAAAGTGACTTTGAGGGGCTTAAATAATAGAAACCTCCCATAAATTAACATATTTTAGAAACTACAGCCCCCAATGTAATCCAAACTGATTTTTACAAAGTTTGTTAACCCTTTAGATTTCCCACAAGAATTAAAACAGAAGGAAGGTGAAATTTAAAAATAAATATTTTTTTTTTGCAGATTTTCAATTGTTAATTCATTTTTCCTATAAGATAGCAAGGGTAAACCGCAAATCAAACCTGAATATTTATTTTCCTGATTATGAAGTTTGCAGAAACACCCCATATGTGGTTGTAAACTGCTCTGTGACCGGCAGTAATGAGAGGGAGATAGTACAAGCATTTGTGATGGCTTTGACAGCTTGTCAGAGTGATCAAAAGCCTGGAGGCCAGGAAAAAAGGTCTCAGGTTAAAGCTCCATGTTCTTGGCTGTCAGGAGGCAGCTGAGTCATGGAGCTTCTATGTATAGGTGCTGCACACAAGGGGCAAAGCTCAAGGACGTTTTAAAACGTCTATTCAGAGATAGAGATCCACTACCAGGATGTTTATAGTCAATGGGCAGACTGGAAGTGGTTAAGATTAGAGCTTCATTAAGAGCTTTTACCTGTGACTAGTGTTGAGTGAGCATGCTCGGCCAAACTCGCTGTTCGGCAGAGCATGCCTATGCTCGGGACTGCTCGGTGTTTGGCCGAACACCGAGTGTACTCGAGCGCAATGCTCGAGTCTCTTCCCCGCACTGTAATGTTGATTTGTACGCTAATGCGTAAGAATTTGTATATTAATGCGTACGCATTTGACACTAATGCGTACAAATTCAGTTAATTAGCATACTTTTACGAGTGAAAGGAGTAAAAGAGGAGAAGTCGCGATTCTGACCTTTTTCTATTAACCAGACACCCTCCCCTCTTCCGGGCGGGGGGGTGCCTGGTTTAGTCCCATTGACTAACATTATGCTTGGGTGCTCGGCCGAGCACTCGAGCAACCCCTAGTGCTCAGCCAGAGCACCCGAGCATACGAGCACAGAGATGCTCGCTCAACACTACCTGTGACTATAATTGTTAATGAGTTTCAAAATTAAAGGGGATGTGCAGCAGTTTTTTTTGTTTTTAAAGGGACAGAATTGGTTAAAAAAAATAAAAAAAACATTGCGTCACTAATCCCGCACTGCTGTAATTCCAATGATTACTGTGTCATTGTTGGTCTGGTCTCAACACACAGGAAGTAGACCCTCAACTAAACACTACCTGAGGTTTTGTGGCCAGTGGTTGGATGAGTGGTAAGGAAGAGAGAAAGAGATCAATGACAGGGGATCAGTGAAGTGAATAATGCTTTTTTTTAAACATTTTTTGTTAACCCATTCTGCCCAACTTCTAAAAACTGGTATCCCGTTTGACAGCTCCATAAAGCAGTTAGTGACATGGAACATCTTCTGGGCAATTAAATTTCCAAGGAGACCATAATCTTAAAGTAACTGTTCAGTCAGGATTGCAAAAAATGAGTCAGTAACTACAATGATTACCTGCTATTTCTTTTCCTGAGATCTTGCTGCCTTTTAACACAGCCCCATTAGTGCAGATACAATATATGATCTTTGAATACAGTTTGGCTAGGGAGCCTTCAGGGAGTTTAATCTACCCTATGGCTAAACCTACATAGCGACTTATGGTCACGAGTCATTAGATCAGTACACCCTACTTCGCACCTAATCATGATGAATGTGGCCACCATAACTACATTCTCTATCATTAGGTGTGACTGGCAGTGCAACACATGTGTTGTGTAGCCCTAACCTAAAACACAACTCCTGTATCCTAACTGGTTCAGACTATTGCTCTCTTCCTACCCCTGCAGCTCTGCCTCCTGAGATACAAGTCTATCAGATGTTCATTTCAGTGCATAGACAGCTAATTTCCACTATACAAAGGACATAATGATTAAAAAGTACAGACTCCTTAAAGGAGTCTATAGCCTTTGACATCTAGAAACACATTAGCAGCATGAGAAGAATAAAGTTGTTTGGACTTTATATCTCCTTATTGCCCATAGGTCATACTTATGTATGATCACCATTGCTCTTGACAGATTACTTGACTTTGTTTTGATGTCCCATTTGGGTCCAAGTGGTGATTGGCAGTGAAAAAAGTGTTTCTAGTTAACATAAAATAGATTTATGTTCTTTTTCTATAATGGCTAAGGTGAGCAAGATTCTTTTGGGAAGCAGTTCCTTCAGGCAATAAAATTAGAAGTACTGGAAACCCCAATTAGACACTCCAAAGAGAATATATTATAAGGCAACATTGATGCTAGCCTATAAAACAGAGATGGATGGTCTTTAATGCTCACCCATAGGAGTTAAAATAAAATTCCATGTCAGGAGATACAATTAATTAAATTAGTCGATATGATGTATTAGCATTAGCAGAGAAGACAAGCCTCATTGGTATACTTATAGAGAACATGTTATTTACCACTCAGTTGCATTTTTGCAGGTTAGTACACATCTTGGTATTGTGTGATAAATAGAATCCCAAGTTATTCTTAGAATTATCACTGATTAAATTCAGATGTATCTGTGCCTTCTTCTACCTGTGCTGGTAATACACTATTTTTGTATAACTGACCAGACCATTGCCATTAAGTGTTTTTCTAAAACTTGGAAGGAAATTGACTAAATGGAGAAAATGGACTAAAATAACAAAAGAAGATTTTGAGGAAAAAATGGAATGCGGCACTCACCAGATTCTTCATGTAACTTTTATTCTTTTCAAAACATATCGCGGATGTGGGCACAATGCTCAGTGTACAGATGGGGCGACGGCCGCTTCACGCCTCCTTGCGCTTCGTCTGGCCGCTTACGTGATGGCGTCGACGCACGCACCGTACTTATGCTGTGTCAGGCATCATCACCTAGGTTACAGATTCAAACACAAATAAAACTACATTTAAAATGCCAAAAAGACTATTAACAACTTTCAGATAAACACCTGCTAAGATATTCTTGTAATTGAGACCTAACAGTCCCATAGCATTTTTTTCATAATCCAAGCGGCCTCTCTCTGAAAAGTTACCTCTTGTGTCGATCGCCTCCATTTTCAACATAATACACCTAACTTCAATACCCCACAACATGTTTAATCTATTGACCAGTTCCTCCATGTGTATCTCTCATATGCTCTATTAACCTGGGTGACACTACACCTGTCAGGATTTTTTGTGTTCTCTAAATCTCACGTATAGTGGTCTTATGGTTTTACCTATGTAAAATCTTCCACACGGGCAAAATATAACATATACCACGTATTGGGTTTTACATGTCACTAATTGTTTTACTACATGTGTTACTCCTCCTATATTTAGGTATTTAGATCTAAACATGTGTTTGCATGTTACACAATGTCCGCATTTGTAGTTGCCCTGTGGAATAGATTTTGTCAACCAATTCTCTCTTTTCTTATTTTCATATCTACTCCTCACTAATCTATCTTTTATTGTGACATTTCTTCTGAAGCTGACTAAGTGGAGGTTTTTGACATTTTCTCCTTTAGATCCTCATCACTATACAGAATGTGCCAATTATTTACCATACTTTTCGCTTTATAAGACGTACTTTTTTCCCCCAAAAGTAGGGGGAAAATTGCTGTGCGTCTTATAAAGCGAATTCAAGTGAGCGCTTCCATTATGGAAGCGCTCACTTGTATGTTTTAGCTGCGGCACCCCCATCAGACCTCAGATCAGCCCATTCAGCCCCATAACAATAAAATAAAAACCTCTCTTCCTGTCCTGCGCCGCGGCTCCGCTCCGGGTCCGGCGCTCCTCTGGCTTCCCGGGCCGGCGCTGCACTGTCCTGACTGCATACAGTGTCAGGACGTAGTGCACGCATTATGACTTGACTCTGCTCCCAGTCAGGTGACAGTGCAGCGCCGGCCTAGAAGCCAGAGGAGAGCCGGATCCGGAGCGGAGCCGGCGGGCGCAGGACAGGTGAGAGTTTTTTTTATTTTTATGGGGCTGGGTGGGCTGATCTGAGGTCTGATGGGGGCACACTGGACTGATCTGAGGTCTGATGGGGGCACACTGGGCTGATCTGAGGTCTGGATGGGGGCACAATGGGCTGGTCTGGGGTCTGATGGGGGCACACTGGGCTGGTTCTGAGGTCTGATGGGGGCACACTGGGCTGATCCTGAGGTCTGATGGGGGCACACTGGTCTGATCTGAGGTCTGATGGGGGCACACTGGGCTGATCTGAGGTCTGATGGGGGTTTGATGTGATGTCCTGAAATTTATGGGGGGTCTGATATGAGGTCTGATGAAAAATATTTTTTTCTCATTTTCCTACTCTAAAATCTGGGGTGCGTCTTATCTTCGGATGTGTCTTATAAAGCAAAAAATACGGTACTATTGTCCTCTTCACTAATGATGCCATGGATGTGTACCTAAATGAGAATACAGCTCTATTTATCTCCTCTTTACTATCCTTCTGACTATTACTCTCTTCCTCTCCTCTTTGTACTGTCTTCATAAAGGGCTCATCTATTAATCTTTCAGGGTACCCTCTCCCCAACAGTCTCCTTTTCAGGTCTCTAGATTGTTCAATGAAATCCTCATCTCTATTTGCTATCCTTCTTAATCTTGCAAATTGTCCATAGGGGACTGCTTTTTTCACATGATAAGGATGGGAGCTTCTGAAGTGCAAGATGGAATTTGTGGCAGTTTGTTTTCTGTATACTTTTGTTGTTATTTTGCCCCTTTGCCCCTTGTATACTTAACTTCACATCCAAAAACTCATTCTGATGTATTTTACTGGTAAATTTCATATTCATATTGTTCTCATTATTTAGATACTCCACAAATTCGCCAAATTGCACTTCAGTACCTCTCCATACTATGAATATATCATCAATAAATCTCATAAACAGTTTGATATTTTGTACAAACTTATTCCTAGTTGTGAACACGTACTTATCATCAAAAAACGCAAGGAAGAGGTTGGCAAATGTGCAAGATACCGGAGTCCCCATTGCCGTTCCAGTTTTTTGACGAAGCCAAGAACCATTAGGGGTTAAGGGGGTTCAGTACCAAAGTTTTTTTCGGTTTTGCGTTTTCATTTTTCTTCCCTACTTATTGTGAACCCTAACTTTTTTATATTTTTGTTCACATAGCTGTATGAGGGCTTATTTTTTTGCGGGACAAGTTGGAATTTCTAATGCCACCATTAATTATGGCATAAAATGTTGTGGGAAGCGGCAAAAAAAATCCAAATGGGGGGAATTGGAAAAAAACACACAATTCCTCCACTGTTTTACGGGTTTTGTTCCCATGGCGTTCCGTTTGCAGCCCTTCGTTCTCTGGGTCAGTACGATTGCAACGATACTCATATGTGTAGGTTTGTTATGTTTAAATAGAGTAAAAATAAATTAAAACTTTGAAAAAAATTTTTCGACCCCCATAACTTTTTTTTAGTTACATCCACTGAGCTGTTTAGGGGCTCATTTTTTGCGGGACAATCCATACTTTTTATTGATACCATGTTGGAGTGTGCGTGACTTGTTAATCACATTTTATTACATTTTTTGGGGTAAGAGAAGTAGTGTAGTTTTCGGTCGCGGTGATACCCATGATGTTTATATTTATTGTTATTTAGGTATTTATTTTTTAATTATATGGAAAGGGAGGTGATTTAAACTTTTAGATTTTTTTTTATTTTTTATATATTTTTTAACATTTTTTATTTTTTGTGATTATTTTTAGTGTTATATATGACCATATATATAATGTTTTTTTTAATTTTTATTTTGAGCAATCAGGGATTTTTAAAACTCAATTTTAAGTCCCGTTTGCTCATTTCTTATCCAGGCCTGCCATCTGATGGCCAAAATAAGAATTGCAGATTGAAAGCTGTAAACCTCATCAGCGAGGTTTACAGCTTTCAGATCCAGTGCAGACACCCTGATTGACTACACGTTTTAGTGCTATTAGATGCCGTGATCTCACGTGATCACGGCATCTAAAGCTTTTAGTTAACGATCACCGATATCGGTAAGTAGCAACGTGTGAGCTGGCGTCATGCTCCCACATCGCTCCAACTCCGTACATGTACAGCGCTGGGAGTGTAGGGTTAAACACAAAAGCGTTATGTGTGAGTACATACAGTACTCTGATGTTCCAATATGTGGCTTACTGCTTGCACTTCCAAATCTTGGGGTATCCTTGTAACATAGTAACATAGTAACATAGTTTGTAAGGCTGAAAAAAGACATCTGTCCATCCAGTTCAGCCTGTTTTCCTACAAGTTGATCCAGAGGAAGGCAAAAAAAAAACCCTGTGAGGTAGAAGCCAATTTTCCTCACTTTAGGGGAAAAAAATTCCTTCCCGACTCCAATCAGGCAATCAGAATTACTCCCTGGATCAACGACCCCTCTCTAGTAACTATAACCTTTAATATTATTACCCTCCAGAAATACATCCAGGCCCTTCTTGAACTCTTTTAGTGAACTTACCATCACCACCTCCTCAGGCAGAGAGTTCCACAGTCTCACTGCTCTTACCGTAAAGAATCCTCTTCTATGTTTATGTACAAACCTTCTTTCCTCCAGACGCAGAGGATGTCCCCTCGTCACAGTCACAGTCCTGGGGATAAATAGATCATGGGAGAGATCTCTGTACTGACCCGATATATTTATGCATAGTTATTAGATCTCCCCTCAGTTGTCTTTTTTTCTAAAGTGAATAGCCCTAATTTTGATAATCTTTCTGGGTACTGTAGTCCACCCATTCCAGTTATTACTTTAGTTGCCCTCCTCTGAACCCTCTCCAGCTCTGCTATGTCTGCCTTGTTCACAGGAGCCCAGAACTGTACACAGTACTCCATGTGTGGTCTAACTAGTGATTTGTAAAGTGGCAGGAACTATGTTTTCTCAATCGCGCGGCATCTATGCCTCTTTTGATGCAATCCATTATCTTATTGGCCTTGGCAGCAGCTGTCTGGTACTGGCTTCTACAGCTTAGTTTGCTGTTCACTAAAATTTCTAGGTCCTTTTCCATGTCAGAGTTACCCAATGCTTTACCTTTTAGTAAGTACTGGTGACTTGCATTATTCCTTCCCATATGCATAACCTTACATTTGTCAGTGTTAAACCTCATCTGCCACTTTTCTGACCAAGCCTCCAGTCTATTCAGATCCTGCTGTAGCAGTGCACTGTCCTCCTCTGTGTTAATTACTTTACACAGTTTAGTGTCATCTGCAAAAATTGATATTTTACTATGGAAACCTTCTACAATATCATTAATAAATATATTGAAGAGAATAGGACTCAGACTTCTCAATTGACGCCAGAAAGTCTCCTTCTTGCCATTGTATGCCCCTAACCACGCCCAAAAAGTTGCTGGTGTCCCTCAAATAGGAGGGAATACCTCGCAACAGTGGGCGTAACAACCAATCCAGATATTGTGACAAAGGCTCTGTCACTGACCCTATTCCTGTGACTATAGGGCATCCCGGAGGATTATGTACTGACTTGTGAACCTTTGGAACAAAATACCATTTTGGTTTTGTTGAGTACATTGGATATAATTTTTCCATAGTTCTCTCCGTGCTCACCCCCTTCCTGCACATACTTCGACAATAGTGACCTCAATTGCCTCTGATATAAACTAAAATAACAAAAGAACTTATACTCACCTGATAAAGTCCTTGTCTCTGCAGTGTCACCACTCTGCTGCTCCATACCAGGGTGTGTTTATCTTGTTGTATTGAAGATGATATTGTCTACCCATTTGACAACTGCAGCCAATCACTGGCCTCAGCAGGGCATGTTTTTCTTAATCAGTGTTACATAAAAAAAAGTGCAAGGATTTGTTTGCCTACTGGATAGTGCAATAGCATCATGGGTGCACCACCAATGAAGCCAGGTGAGGCGATCGCCTCAGGGAGCACCAGGTGGGGGCAAGAGGGGGGCAGAGGAAGGGCCATGAGCAATGAGTGCTTTCATTGTGGCAAAGGGGTTAGGTTAACAAATTAGCATTGGGAGCGCCATTTCAGTTTTTGCCTCAGGCAGCAAAAAGGCTAGGTGCACCCTTGAGCAACAATACCTGATGAACCTGACCGCGCGAAACAAGTTGTCTACCTGTGTGTATAAAGTACACTTATAACATCTGAACATCTTGTGTCCTTGCTTCAATTGTAAAAATGTCTTGGTTTATACATGCCAGATCGTCATTACCAATTTTTCAAAGATAGAACCAGCCCTGTACCTCACATGGATCCAGAGCTTTCTCCATTCATTCCTTTGTTAGATTTATTTCAAGCTGTCAGTTCAGGGGGGTGTGCTCTTTCTCAATGGACATGTCCTTTCTGCTGCAGCTCTCTTACTGTCACAGCTGCAGGGGCGTGTCTATTCTGCTGCAGTTCTCTCCCTGTAATTGTCTACGGCTGGTGGCAGATAAAGGATAGAACTGAGCATGTGTATCCACCTCAGAGATATTATTTGGGTGGACAGAGTTTGAATAACTCTATGGCTATGCTAAATGTTTAATTAGATACAGTTAAAAACATTCAGATCCATGTGGTAGTTTGTAAAAAGATTTTCATGGAAAACCCGCTTTGAGACATATGTATGTATATTATATATATATATATAATATATATATATATATATATATATATATATTAGCTGAAGGAACCGGCTTCGCCTGGGTATATTTAATCTATTTTATTTAATGTTTGTGTGTGTGTCGTTAAAAGTTATCGATAGTGACCTCTACAGTGCCCGCCCCTTCAACAGTGACCTCCATAGCAGCCCGCCCCTTAACAGAAACATCCACAGCACTCTCCCCTTTAACTATGACCTCCACAGCAGCTAGGGTGGCCACTGTCTTCACCCCAGAAAGCCAGACCTCATCGGCCATTCCCCCAAACGTGAAGCAGCGCCCCCGGTCCCCATGAAGCCACACTACTAAACATGAGGCCACGCCCCCTGGCTCCGTGAAGACACGGAGAAGAAGCTGTCTGAGCGTGAGCTACTGAAAGGGTGGACATCCCTGCGTCCGTCCAGGCACTGCGCCGGACGGAGAACAGGAAGCCAGAAAACTGGACTGTCCAGCCTAAAGCTGGACATCTGGCCACCCTAACATCAGCCTGCCCCTAGGGTGGCCAGAGGTCCGGTTTTAGGCTGGACAGTCTGGCTTTCAGACTCCCTGTCCACTGTCCGGCGCAGGGCCTGGACAGACAGAGGGATGTCCACCCTTTCAGTAGCTCACACTCAGACAGCTTCTCCTCCATGTCTTCATGGAACCGGTGGCACAGCTTCCCGTTGGGAGGAGGCTGGACAGTCTGGCTTTCAGACTCCCTGTCCTCTGTCATGCGTAGGGCCGCCTGGATGGACACAGGGATGTCATTTTGAACAGCTCACTGTGCAGTCTGAGCTTGAGCTGCAGGGAGAAAGTCACCCTCCTACCCCTGCAGCTGACAGAAGTTAATTTTTGCCTTCATTTTTTCAATTCTGGTCAGAGTGGAAGGGGCGTGGCCTGACTGAGTCTGACTGAGTGGCGTGACTTAGTGAGACCAGTGTGGGGCTTTTAAGCCCTTCTTTTGAGGGTGGCCTGAATTACAAGTCGATGCCATAGTAATTTAGGAGGAAGGTGGGTAGCAGTGGAAGAAAACATCTTTTATTACTACTGAACGGTAAATATGTGAAATTTAAATTATATGATCATTATAATGATTGATGATGAGTTAGTCTAAAACATAAGTTATATTTATGGTAACCGGAATACCCCTTTAACAGTGTCATTCACAGCTCTTTAAAGCAGACCTACAGCAGTGAACTGGCTGAGTTGTTATGGAAACCTGGTGTGTGTGGAGACTAACTGCATGTGAGCTTCTATTGGCTGATAAGGGTCATGTGACCAGGCTTCTATTGGCTAATGCCTTTTTTGGGAATATCTCAGGAACGGTACGTCCTGGAGAGCTGAGACCCATTCTAAAACCTTCCCGGACACCTGATATACCCGTGTGCCAGATTTCGTGATTGTAGCTGCGATGGTGCGGATTCCTTTAGCGGACATACACACACACACACACAACACATACACTCAGCTTTATATATTAGATTTAAATATTTAAAGATATGTATTTAGCCTAATATAAGTTTTTTCTTCTTATTCTTCAATGTAAAAATGGAAAGTGTGGTGATAGAGGGATTCAGATATTAAAATTATTGTTAGGAGTAGGCAACCCCTCCCTTTACATTCCTGTAGGGGGATCATCACCTCTTCCATGTCCCGTCCATAGACAGATCAGGAAAATTACAGCAATAAAAAGCAGTAAGATGGAACAGCACAGAAAACCAGAGACCCCTATCATAAAGTGTGAAGATGTCAGATACTAGCGTTATACAGACCAGAACCGCTAGAGCAGGGATCAGCAACCTCCAGCACTCCAGGTGTTGTGAAACTACTACATTTCCCATCATGCACACTTGCATGGCTGTTCTCTGAGCTCCCACTGAAGTGAAAGGAACATGCTGTAGTTGTAGTTTCACAACAGCTGGAGTGCCGAAGGTTGCTGATCCCTACGCTAGAGGGTTCAGAAAAAAGTTAGTGTCCTTTCACACATGAAACCCCTATCTTGCTATATACATCAAAGAAATACGTGGACAAATCCCATATTTGAACCACATGCTTCCTCCTGAGAACTCAGGCCATGTATATGCTTCCATGGTATCAAAATCATAGATCCCAGCTCAGTAACAGGGAGCAGTTAGATAACTCCAGCTATCCTGCCATTATCTCTGCTATGTTTAGTACGCATGTGTGTGGGACATTCAGACGGAGCGGATGGAGGTAATACTGTATGAAATTGCTAGAGTGAATACCCAAAAACATGTTTCTATACAAAAAGTTTGAGGCAGACTTGGTTTCCAGCAAGTGGTCGTAAAAACTGTCATAAAAGGTCATTTACCATACCCTCTGGCCTCCTCTGACATCACAGGTGGGGGGCTTTGGGTGGAAGATATCGGCCCTCTTTAACTCATACATGGAGAAAAGCAAACTGTTATTTGTTTGGGGATCACTAGTTTGATGAACTGACCGACATTTCTGCTTCCTCAGGCAACCGGACTTAACCGTCTCGTAACATATTAAGTTCTGGTTTTATCCCTTTTATGTTACTGTTATTTTGCACTGTATGTATATGTCTATATATTTTATATTTTCTATGATAACCCTATTGTTATTACGCACTGTCCTTTTTTATATTACAACTTCACTTTAATAAGAGCCTTCTTGTATTCTAACGATTCCATGACCTTAGAAGAAGCATTACCTAGATCGATTTATTAACCCTGTGAATGCTAGCAGTTATAGAGAGTACTTAGGTGTTATTTCATGGAAGGTGTCTCGTTAGCCTGATATGACGAGTGATGGCAGCTAAGATTGATTAGTTTCAGATGATGGAGTGCTGACAGAGGGAGGCCCAGTGTGACCCTGCAGGCTCCCCTTCTGAATCTAAGTCCCTGATCCTGACAGAAAGGTATTCATACAAACAAATATTCTAGGTTAAGCATTTTATGCTGCATTTTGGATGGGAACACCTTGATCTGCCTCTATATGTTGGAGGTATTCCATGCCCTTTCTCCAAGGACGGATGTCCAGTGTAACAAATAAAAGTGAAATTTAGCTAATTCAACCTGACATTAGAGATGACTCACCTGAATTCTATCAACTGTTTATGTATAAGTAAATGATACATTCAATTTTCCATATTACTGCCATAAAACATACCACTTTCACTCCTGGCAATTCCTTTGTTCAGAATACACCAGTAGCACAGCATGCTGGCTTGATGACAACTGTACATCAAAGAGAATATATAATACTGCACAAGAGAAGGATACCAACTAACTTTTATATGCTTAATAAAGCTGTGAAATTGCCCTATGGTGTGCGGGAGCTAAATTGGGTTAACATGTTTTCAGTGCACATTTGTACTTGTTTACAAGTATTTACATAATCGAGTCAATGTAACGAGATTGTTATTGCACTTGCATAAATTTAACTTCTTACGTTGCTGAAGACTTATAGGTTTTCTTGTGTAGTACACTTATTGTATATATGTACATTTTAGAAATTAGATAACATTATTGGATTTTAGAATGTACTTGTTTTAGAAAATTTTTAAACAAAGTAAAATCTATGGATCACTACAGAATGCTTCTTCTAAAAAGTATTAACCCCTTGGCGACCAGCGCCGTAATAGTACGGCGCTGTGGCAAGGTACTAGACGCCCAGCGCCGTACTATTACTGAGCGCTGATCGGGCGGGTGCAGGAGCTGCGCCCGCCCGATCAGAGTCGGGGGTCCGGCTGTGCCCAGGTGCCGGACCCCTGAGGAATGCGCCAGCATCGGTGAAAACACCGATGCCGACGCATTAACCCTTCATGTGCCGTGGTCAGCGCTGACCGTGGCACATGCGATGCGGGCGGTCGGAAGGGGTTGCCATCGGGTCCCCGCGCTGCTGTGACGGGGACCCGATGGCTGAGATAGCAGCCGGATGCCTTCCTTAGGCATCCGGCTGCTATCTACGGAAGCCTGTGAGATCCAGCCCCCTGGATCTCACAGGCAGTGTGCTGGAAGTGTATTACATTGAGTAATACACTTCCAGCCAATGCATTACAATACAGAAGTATTGTAATGCATTGTAAGGGGATCAGACCCCCAAAAGTGAAAAAAAAGTGTAAAATAAGAAAGTAAAAAAAAGTGAAAGAAATAAAGTTTTACAAAAAAAAGTTTCAAGTTCTCCAAAAAAAGAAAAACGTCATTTTTACAAAATAATATTAAAAAAAATTGTAAAAAATAGTGAAAAAAAATAAAATAGACATATTAGGTATCGCTGCGTCCGTATCGACCGGCTCTATAAAAATAGCACATGATCCACCCCGTCAGGTGCACGCAGTAAAAAAAAAAAAAAAACTGTGCCAAAACAGACATTTTTTGGTCACCTTCCCTTACAAAAAGTGTAATAGCAGGTGATCAAAAAAGCGTATGTACCCCAAAATGGTACCAATCAAACCGTCATCTTGTCCCACAAAAAATGAGACCCTACCTAAGACAATCGCCTGAAAAATAAAAAAATATGGCTCTCAGAAAATGGCAACACAAAAAATATTTTATTTTGTTCAAAAATGTATCTAATGTGTAAAACTTTCCAAAAATAAAAATTATACACATATTGGGTATCGCCGCGTCCATAACAATTTGCTCTATAAAAATATTGCATGAGATGGCCCCCCAGGCGAATGCTGTAAAAATTGTTTTTAAAAAACTAAGCCAAAACAGACATTTTTTTCCCTTTTGCCTCACAAAAAGTGTAATAGCAGGCGATCAAAAAGGCATATTTGCCCCAAAATGGTACCAATCAAACCATCATCTTGTCCTGCAAAAACGATACCCTACCTGAGACAATCGCCTGAAAACAGAAAAAAATATGGCTCTTTGAAAATGGCAACACAAAAAAAAGATTTTATTCTGTTCTAAAATGCATCTAATGTGTAAAACTTTCCAAAAATAAAAAAGTTAGACATATTGGGTATCGGCGCGTCCGTAACAACCTGCTCTATAAAAATATTACATGAGATGGCCCCCCGGGTGAATGCTGCAAAAAATAAAAACTATGCCAAAACAACCATTTTTTTCCCTCTTGCCTCACAAAAAGTGTAATAGCAGGCGATCAAAAAGGTGTATTTACCCCAAAATAGTACCAATCAAACCGTCATCTTGTCCTGCAAAAACGATACCCTACCTGAGACAATCGCCTGAAAACTTAAAAAATATGGCTCTTTGAAAATGGCAACACAAAAAAAAGATTTTATTCTGTTCTAAAATGCATCTAATGTGTAAAACTTTCCAAAAATAAAAAAGTTAGACATATTGGGTATCGGCGCGTCCGTAACAACCTGCTCTATAAAAATATTACATGAGATAGCCCCCCAGGTGAATTTTGTAAAAAAATTTTTTAAAAAACCATGCCAAAACAGCTATTTGTTTTCACCTTGACTCACAAAAGCTGTAATACCAAGCGATCAAAAAGTCTTATGTACCCCAAAATGGTACCAATCAAACCGTCATCTCGTCCCGCAAAAAATAACTCAAAAAATAAAAAATCAATGGCACCCGCAAACCAATCCATCAAAATCTGTTCTGCAAAATCCATATGGCGCTCCTTCTGTTTTGAGTCCTGCCATGTGCCCCCACATCAGTTTACCACCACATATGGGGTGTTGCCGTATTCAGGAGAAAATGGGTAACAAATTATGTGGTGCTTTTCTCCTGTTACCTCTTGTGAAAATGAAAAATTTGCGGCTAAAGCAACATTTTATTGGAAGAAATGAAACTTTTTCATTTTCATAGCCAAGTGTTTCCAAATTCCGTAAAACGCTTAGGGGGCCAAAGTGGCCAGTACCCCCCTTAATATATTCTTTGAAGGGTGTAGTTTCCAAAATGGGGTCACTTTTTGAGGGTTTCCACTGTAGGGGTACGTCAGGGTCTCTCAATTACAAAATGGTGCCTAAAAACCATTCTAGCAAAATCTGCCTCCAAAATCCATATGGCGCTCCTTTCCTTCTGACCACTGCCACAAACCCATAGAGATGTTTACCACCACATATGGGGTATTTCTGTAAACTGCAGAATCAGAGCAATGTATATTGAGGTTTAGTTTGCTGTTAAACCTTGCTGTGTTGCAAGAAAAAAATTATTAACATGAATAATCTACCAAAAAAGTGAAATTTTGAAATTTCACCTCCATTTTCCTTTAATTCTTGTGGAACACCTCAAGGGTTAATAAAGTTTGTAACAGCAGTTTTTTATAACTTGAGGGGTGTAGTTTCTAAAATGGGGTCATTTATGGGGGTTTTCATTATGTAAGCCCCTCAAAATCACTTTATATCTGAATTGGTGCTCAAAAAAATGGTTTTGGAAAATTTGGTGAAAATTTGAAAAATGGCTTCTAAACTTCTAAGCCCTCTAACGTCCTAAAAAAGTAAAATGACATTTACAAAATGATGCCAACATAAATTAGACATATGGGGAATGTAAAATAATAACTATTTTTGGAGGTATTACTGTGTATTTGAAAGTAGAGAAATTGAAATTTGGAAATTTGCTAATTTTTCCAAATTTTTGGTAAATTTGGGATTTTTTCATAAATAAGGGTGAAATATATTGACTCAAATTTATGACTGTCATGAAGTACAATGTGTCACAAGAAAACAATCTCAGGATGTCCTGGATAAGTAAAAGCGTTCCAAAGTTATTACCACATAAAGTGACACATGTCAGATTTGCAAAAAATCGCCTGGGCATGAAGGTGAAAACAGGCCTGGGGTTGAAGGGGTTAAAGGAGTTATCCCATCTCATACATTGGTGGCATAACATTAGGATATGCCACCAATGTCTGATAGGTGCAGTTTCTAGCTATATGCCAACAGTGTGTAGGATTAGCCAACTCCTTTAAGCCTTTCTTTACAACGATGGGTAAACATGGCTTCCGCTCGCTCGGGCAGTGGGCGCCATGGCCAGCAGGTCTCTGCTGTTTCAAACAGCAGAGACCCGCAACTAATAACTGCGACAGGCAATAATGCTGATCATGGTCATTAAAGCCTTTAGATGCAGTTATGAAGTGTGATCACAGCATCTAAAAGCTAAAAAAATGAGAGGCTCACGCTTCCGGGCCTCTTATCAGTATCCTCTGTCACGCGCAGGTGTGGGGAGGGAACCAAACCAAGCATAGGAGGGAAAGGAGATTAGGCCTAGAAACTAAAGAATGAAGATGGACACCTCCTACAGGAAACCCTGGCTCAAATCCTGTCTATCTACCAGTATGAACAGGCCTCAAAGGTAGGCAGGTTCATACACAGGAACCTAAAAACTGAACTAACCCTATAGGACCCTGGAACTAATGACAGGAATAAGTCTACCTGTTCCTCCAAAAGGAAGGACAAACAGGAGTCTCCCTTAGGCCTAATAACAAAACAACAGGAAAAAGTAACAAAACACACAGAAGGGAAAAAGAAACTTATCTTTCAATGAAGAAATGGAGGCTCCAGGATCTCAGCTGAGAACCAAACTGCTACACACCACAACAACAACTGAAGCTATAAACTACAAGGTATAGTGGGAGAAGAAGCAATAAATAGGGGAGGGACAATTACTAGTGATGATCGAGCACCGCGGTGCTCGTACGCTCGGGTGCTCTGGCCGAGCACCCAAGCATAATTGAAGTTTATGGAAGTAAACCAGGCAAAGCGGGGGGTGCCTGGTTTACACAAGTGTTCAAAATTAAAAAAAAAAAACAGACAGACACACAGAGACACTACTTACCTTCCCTGGCAGCTCCCTCCTCCCAAAGAACAAGCCTGAGGAGGTAAGTGATCTTGTTTGTTTTTTTGCTTGTTTGTTTTCTATTTTATAGGATCGTGAATGCAGAGGACTATTTCGGATTTGTGGATTACGTCGGACCAGGCTGCCGCTGCTGATTGTATCTGGCTGGATACAAGCCATTTTTTTTAATTATTTAATTATTTTTGGGGAAAAAAAAGCCAGATACAACCAGCAGCGGCAGCCTGGCACTACCAGGTCGGGAAGGGACACGGTTATTGGCCCTTCCCAGCCTTATGGTACCAGCCTGCAGCCGCCCCAGAACCGGACCCTCAATTTAGAAGGTCTTGTCCTGCGGGTACCCGGCTCTTCCCCACACCCCTGGTGGCGGTGGGTGCCAGGGTAATAGATGTTGGGGTTAGTGCTAGCCATACCGGCAAGCACTAAGCCCAGTGTTAGTAATCAGGGCCATCTGTAGATAGCTGTGATTACTAAAACTGCAATGTTGTAAAAAAACACACACTTATAAAATATTTTATTGAAATAAATACTTCCCTAGACCCCGTTTGACCATTTTATTTAAAAAATAAAAAGCTTCTCCGACGTAATCCACGATTCCAAAGTAGTCCTCTGCATTCACGATCCTGTAAAATAGAAAACAAACAAACAAACCAAAAAACAAACAAACAAACACAGACCACTTACCTCCTCCTCCTCAGGCTTCTTCTCCTCAGCAGTGAAGCCTCTTCATTACATTGCGCCCTCTGCTGGTGAATGAAAAAAATTACACCTCGAATTCTTCAATGAAAAAAAAAAGTCATAGGTGACGGATCCGTCATGAACACCATTGAAAGTCAATGGAGGACGGATCCGTTTACTATTGTGTCAAACCAAACTGATCCGTCCCCATTGACTTGCATTGGGGTCATGACGGATCCGTCTAGGAGACTCGAGCATTGCGCTTGAGTACACTCGGTATTCATTTACCAATTACCAATTACAACACCAGGAACACCTGAGGGAAAAGGTTGTGGTAAATACCAACAACAAAAATGGGAAAACATGTCAGATTATACCACATGTTGCCAATCTGACAGACCTCCTGTTATCTGTCATAGGAATGTCCGTGACATCCTCTTACCAAGGGCCAATGAGAATACCGTTAATTGGTTTCAATATGCTGGGTCTCTCTGAAGAGACCCAGGGTATTGGAGCTGCAATTCTTATTTTGGCCAGCACGTGGCATGCCAACATAAGAAATGAGCAATTCTAGTACCATTTTAGATATATATGAAAGATAAAAAATAGTCTTGTAGCCTCAAACACAAGCTTTAAAACATGGGGCTACTTTTAGTTTTTTTCTGCAGGGCCACTTTAAGTTCCCAGTCTGCCCCTGTTTGGAAGTTACCTTGGGCAGTAGACCTGTCCATCTGCTGCATTAAGAAATAGTTGACCACCTTCTTCTGCTCCTACAGGCAGTCAGTTGTTATTAGGTTCCTGTGTATGAACTCTCCTACTACTAAGGGCTGTTCATACTGGTAGTCAGCCAGAGCCTAGTTTCAGGGATTCCTGCAGGAGGTGACCATTTCCCTTGTTTGGTCTTTTCCCTTCCCTCTTACGCTTGGTGTGGCTATACCCTCCACACCAGAGCGTGACAGCGTGAAGTTCCAATGGGTGGAAACATTGCATATGAGGCAATGTTGAGGAAGAGCATTTTGCCTTTACAGCTCAAGGATGGCGTGTTTTGCACAGTAAGAGTGGCTGACGTGCATGCACAGTTTCCTGGACATTTTAAACAGCTCTTGCAGTTAAGTGAAAAGCTTCTTTTACACAAGCGAGATTTCCATCTGGGTGCGATATGTGAAGCAAATGCATAGCATAGCATCTGGACTGAATCTTGACCCATTCATTTTAATGGGTCTCATTTTTCACACATCATTTCTGCGTTCAGGAAGAATCACAGCATTTTCGTTTTCACACAACTCTGGTTCCATAGAAGTGAATGGGGCTTCTGAGAAAAACGTATTGCCTCCAGGTGCAATCCAGAAGCAAATAGTTCTTCACTGATGATTGCTAGGAGCTATAAATTATAATTCTTACGTTTTTTTCACACATTGGAAAAAGGCATGGAAAAAACTGTAACACTGAACACAATCACAGACATAGCTGATTAAACTTGCTTGTAAAAAAAAAAATTCCTGAAGAGATCCTGACACAATCCGTATTGTTTGTGTAAAAGATGCCTTAAGGAACCTGGGTAGCAACTAGGTTGAATGTGTGCCATGCAGGACGCATGGGTCAGCCCTCCCTCATGCAGTATAGACAAAATTTTCTTTTCTTCCCATTATCAGTAACCATGGTTGCTGTCTCCAGCTGTTATCTGGATTTCTTTATTGATTACATGGAGCAGTTCCTCCCTGTTGTGGCTCCTTTCACCAAGGCTGACCAGGTGCAGAACTGCGTGACAATGCCTAGCTTTGCATAGGTGACATGCTGGAGGACCACTGTGAACTTGAGTGGCGGGTGAGGATGAGGTGGAGGATGAGGAGGATGAGGAGTATATTGTCGCAGCAGTTGAACAAGATAAATGTGGCAATACATTACAATACTAAGGCACAGAACTTCTATGTATAAACTATGAGATTAACTGGGATTTTGCCAGTAGTTCAACAAGATGCACACAACAATATATTAGACCGCCCTTTAATATTGAGGCACAGTAATTCTTAGTATCAACTAACAAATGAACTGGGATTGTGACAGCAGTTCATCTAGATGCACACAGCAATATTTTAGACTGCCCTTTAATACTGAGGCACAGTATTTCTATGTATAAACTGACAGATTAACTGGGATCCTGGCAGCAGTTCAACAAGATGCACATGGCGATTACATTCAACCTGCACTGTCCCTGCAGTTTCCCTACGCTCTCCTAAAAGTCTCTAAAAACTCTCCCTATGTTCTCCCTACACTCTTCATGCACTGTCCCAGTACTTTCCCTATCCAATATTGTTCTATTAATAGCTTTCTGCAACACTGTCCCTAGCACATAAGTGCCTGACACATCTCTCCCTAAGCTTAGCTCACAGTGTAATGGCGGAGACCGCATGGGATGATGCTTTTACAGGCCTGTGGCATCACAGGTGATAGCTACCTGTGGATTGGCTGGCTGCATGGCATTATGGGTCATATAGCATTCCTGAGCTTCTCACTTTCATTTTGTAACACGTGCAACAGCCATTTAAAAAAAAAAAGAAAAAACAGATTTGTTGCCACGCAGCGCAAGGAAATTAGGATTCATGGTGAATCTATTTTTTCCTAAACTTTGGATTGAATTCCTCTTCGGGTGCTTCGATTCACTCAGCACTACTTATAACTTTAGAAATCTGCACAATACAGTCAAATAACATAATTGCTCTACGTTCTGCCATGGAATCTTCCCATTTGTATCACCCAAATGAGTACCGTAGGTTTGCGCTATTATTGCTTTACATATCCTGTTAGAAATCTCCCGTGATTTTCTTGTCAATTTAATGTTGCATTAGTACATTTTTAATATTTTCAACTTTACTTCCTTCTCTTCCATAATTAATGCAGAGCAGTAAAAGACAACTTCATCCTGTACTGTGAGAAACACATTCTTGAAATATTGAAAGTTGTCTTGATCTCTCTACTTTTCTGAAAACGTATTTTAATTTCTTTTTTAAAATAAACCTACATTTCCCACTAATGCAGGCGTGATCCACAGAATGGTTCATGGAAATCGTATTTGATGCTTAGTGATAAAACTGCTGTTTGCGATGGAGTAACTTACTGTATCTATTTTAATATATAGAGGGTCTTTATTTGTATTTTTTCGCAGTTAAAGTTTAAGCACTCTAGTAGATCACGTTCAATGTATCACTAGACATAGACACTTTTTGACAAGAGAAAATAAGGTAAGACAGAATCAGTCAGGCAGTAGTATTTCTGAAATGTTTAATGGCAAGAATATCACAGCCTCTAATCAAAGGGGTTATTAATATCAATGCTATGGTAGTAATGTGCCATTACATGTTGCCTATTTAGATGAACGGACAACCATGTATTGCACATTAGACAAGGTCTGTGTAAAATGGAAGATGCACTTACAAGGAAGCTCTCTCTTTCAGTTTATAGCCCTAATAACTCAAACACCATATTTGCATTTTCCCCAGAAAACTGAGATGCATACAGTACATTGATAAACCTGTTCCACTGGAATTGTGTTACTTAATAAAGAACTTATCCCATGACTAATATAAAAAGTGAAAATCAGTCATTTAGTACATGACACTTAAAAAAAAAAAAAGCTAGAACCAGCCCTGTACCTCACATGGATCCAGAGATTTCTCCATTCATTGGTCAGCTAGATTTATATCAAGCTAACAGCTCAAAAGGAGTCACCTTACTGCTGCAGCTCAGGGGGCGTGTCCACTCTGCTTCAGCTCTATCAATATCACAGAACAGGAGAAAGTTGAAGGATGAAACTGAGCATGTGTGGTCACCTCTATGAGCAGAACAAAGAAATGAGAAGAAAAAAAAAAAACAGCAGGTGGTGCAATACAGATACATTTTATTGAATAACTATGCAAAATTTTTAATTACATGCAATTACTAAAATATTCAGATCCAGGAGCTGGTTTTCATGGGACTACCCCTTTAAGGTTTACGTTTTCCAAGTAAAGAGGATCTGAATCAGGCATGGCAGTAACGTATCTGCAGTATGGTGATTGTTTTAAAGATTTTAAGGATGAAGTCAGAATTAGGAAGTTGAGGCCTCCATTAATCAAGGCATGGCCAATTATATTTACTTAACCCGGATACCTTTCCATTATATAATATGGCTTTCAACCAGTCCATAAAACAGACACATGATGAGAGACTTTTCAAGGCAATCAGAGCACTTGCTTTTCGGGTTGAATGTATTTGGAACTACAAGTAGAATTGGATGACCAATTCAGACCTAAATCGCATTTTAAGAAATTTGCTCATTTATAGTTCTGACCCAGTAAATTTCACCTTTTTAATTACGTCTGCTTACATTGCCTAAAAAGTCATGGATCAAAACATTTTTTAAGAAAGCATTCTAAATGTTTACAAATATAATGCACACATTAGCATCATTTCCTTAAAAGCCATGATAACAGTAATTCACAATAACCTTCACAAATACCCCAAACTTAAAAAAAATAAAAACTTTTACAGTATATCTCATTATGGACATTGGCCAAAAGTCACTTATTTGTAAGGAATGTCTTTGAATGTATTAATACATTAGCATAGAATGCCATGCCAACTCAAAAGCCCGTCCTTACTTTCCCCTGATGCACACCAGAGCCTATAGCGCCACTAAGGTCACAATCTCCTATTAATTTTCACCTGTTTCCATTACTGTTCACTTTTTCTGCGGTGACTTTGTCTAGGAAATTATTTGGCTCCTTTTAGCAGTGACATGTCCTCTTTAAAAGTTCAACACTGTAAAGGTAATTCCTTAATTATTTTAATGGAACTTCAGCTGCTGAGCAATTATTGCCATTAATTTAAATTAAGAGTACTTTGACTCCAGAACTGCACTCTCTAGGATTCTTCCCCTAGTTTAATCATCAATCTTTGAAACAACCTACTCTAATTCTGTTGACCTCCCGCTATTTGTGTTTGCAATCACAGGAGTTAGAAAAGTCATAGTATGAAAATTAGTTCTAAAGTTTCTTTAACGCAGTTCATTTTTTACATATCCAGTTATAACTCACATCTAGAGATAAGCGAACATGCTCGTCCGAGCTTGGTGCTCGTTCGAGCATTAGGGTACTTGTAACTGCTCGATGCTCGGACGAGCATCTCGCCATGCTCGAGGAAATGGCAACTTCCGCATCGTGCTTTTTTGGCGCCTAAAAACACAGCCAATCACAAGCCAGGAGACTCTACAGTACACCCAGCATCACGTGGGGCCCTTACATGTCGATAGCAGGGGTTGGCTGGCCTGATCAGGTGACCCTGGAATATACTACCAACTGGCCGCGGTGCTCGGCTCAGATGCCGTCTGGATATCGTTAGGGATAGAGCTGCTGCCTTTCAGGGACAGTGTTAGGGCCTGAATTTAGTTCTCAGTTAGGCAGGGATCACCCACAAAGAACCCAACAGCCCTTCTAAGGGCTCGAAGACATTTTATTAATTTTTTTTTTGTCACTTGGCTGGCTGGCACTAGTAGTGCAGCTATCGCCATATCTAACCCTGTTTTTTTTTTTGTTCTATCTCAGTGATACAAATCCATTGCACACAGCACTGTGGAACCATTCTGTGTGTCACAGTTCAGCACTGACTCACTCCAATCCATATACAGTATACTGTCCAGGTGACACTTTCTGTACGTCACACAATACAACCAAGTCATTTGCTACCAATATCATTTACCGCTTGATCCAGAAAATTCTCTGTGTGACATTTGTCTGGGTCAAAGACTAAATAGCCACCGTTAAAGGGTGTCAGTCAGTTCTACCATATTTCCTGCACGTCACGTTCCCAAAAAAACAAAATATTAAAAAAAAAAATTATTATTTCAGTTGTTTTAGCTCAGTGATACAAATCCATTTTACTCAGCTGCGTGTAACCTTTCTGTGTGTCACAGTTCAACACATTCGCTCCCATCCGTATATACTGTCCAGGTGACACTTTCTGTACGTCACACAATACAACCAAGTCATTTGCTACCAATATCATCTACCGCTTGATCCAGAAAATTCTCTGTGTGACATTTGTCTGGGTCACAGACTAAATAGCCACCGTTAACAGGGTGTCAGTCAGTTCTACCATATTTCCTGCACGTCACATTCCCAAAAAAACAAAATATTAAAAAAAAAAAATTATTATTTCAGTTGTTTAGCTCAGTGATACAAATCCATTTTACTCAGCTGCGTGTAACCTTTCTGTGTGTCACAGTTCAACACATTCGCTCCCATCCGTATATACTGTCCAGGTGACACTTTCTGTACGTCACACAATACAACCAAGTCATTTGCTACCAATATCATCTACCGCTTGATCCAGAAAACTCTCTGTGCGACATTTCTCTGGGTCGCAGACTAAATAGCCACCGTTAACAGGGTGTCAGTCAGTCCTACCATAGTTCCTGCACGTTACGTTCCCAAAAAAACAAAATTGTAAAAAAAATATATAAAAACAAATATAAAAAAAAAATATTTTTTCAGTTGTTTTAGCTCAGTGATACAAATCCATTTTACTCAGCTTTGTGTAACCTTTCTGTGTGTCACAGTTCAGCACATTCGCTCCCATCCGTATATACTGTCCAGGTGACACTTTCTGTACGTCACACAATACAACCAAGTCATTTGCTACCAATATCATCTACCGCTTGATCCAGAAAACTCTCTGTGCGACATTTCTCTGGGTCGCAGACTAAATAGCCACCGTTAACAGGGTGTCAGTCAGTCCTACCATAGTTCCTGCACGTTACGTTCCCAAAAAAAACAAAATATTAAAAAAAAAAAATTATTATTTCAGTTGTTTAAGCTCAGTGATACAAATCCATTTTACTCAGCTGCGTGTAACCTTTCTGTGTGTCACAGTTCAACACATTCGCTCCCATCCGTATATACTGTCCAGGTGACACTTTCTGTACGTCACACAATACAACCAAGTCATTTGCTACCAATATCATCTACCGCTTGATCCAGAAAACTCTCTGTGCGACATTTCTCTGGGTCGCAGAATAAATAGCCACCGTTAACAGGGTGTCAGTCAGTCCTACCATAGTAGTTCCTGCACGTTACGTTCCCAAAAAAACAAAATTGTAAAAAAAATATATAAAAACAAATATAAAAAAAAAAATATTTTTTCAGTTGTTTTAGCTCAGTGATACAAATCCATTTTACTCAGCTTTGTGTAACCTTTCTGTGAGTCACAGTTCAGCACATTCGCTCCCATCCGTATATACTGTCCAGGTGACACTTTCTGTACGTCACACAATACAACCAAGTCATTTGCTACCAATATCATCTACCGCTTGATCCAGAAAACTCTCTGTGCGACATTTCTCTGGGTCGCAGACTAAATAGCCACCGTTAACAGGGTGTCAGTCAGTCCTACCATAGTTCCTGCACGTTACGTTCCCAAAAAAACAAAATTGTAAAAAAAATATAAAAAACAAATATAAAAAAAAAAATTATTATTTCAGTTGTTTTATCTCAGTGATACAAATCCATTTTACTCAGCTGCGTGTAACCTTTCTGTGTGTCACAGTTCAACACATTCGCTCCCATCCGTATATACTGTCCAGGTGACACTTTCTGTACGTCACACAATACAACCAAGTCATTTGCTACCAATATCATCTACCGCTTGATCCAGAAAACTCTCTGTGCGACATTTCTCTGGGTCGCAGACTAAATAGCCACCGTTAACAGGGTGTCAGTCAGTCCTACCATAGTTCCTGAACGTTACGTTCCCAAAAAAACAAAATTGTAAAAAAAATATATAAAAACAAATATAAAAAAAAAAATATTTTTTTCAGTTGTTTTAGCTCAGTGATACAAATCCATTTTACTCAGCTTTGTGTAACCTTTCTGTGTGTCACAGTTCAGCACATTCGCTCCCATCCGTATATACTGTCCAGGTGACACTTTCTGTACGTCACACAATACAACCAAGTCATTTGCTACCAATATCATCTACCGCTTGAACCAGAAAATTCTCTGTGTGACATTTCTCTGGGTCGCAGACTAAATAGCCACCGTTAACAGGGTGTCAGTCAGTTTTACCATATTTCCTGCACGTCACGATCCCAAAAAACAAAATATAAAAAAAAAAAATTATTATTTCAGTTGTTTTAGCTCAGTGATACAAATCCATTTTACTCAGCTGCGTGTAACCTTTCTGTGTGTCACAGTTCAACACATTCGCTCCCATCCGTATATACTGTCCAGGTGACACTTTCTGTACGTCACAAAATACAAGCAAGTCATTTGCTACCAATATCATCTACCGCTTGATCCAGAAAACTCTCTGTGCGACATTTCTCTGGGTCGCAGACTAAATAGCCACCGTTAACAGGGTGTCAGTCAGTCCTACCATAGTTCCTGCACGTTACGTTCCCAAAAAAACAAAATTGTAAAAAAAATATATAAAAACAAATATAAAAAAAAATATTTTTTCAGTTGTTTTAGCTCAGTGATACAAATCCATTTTACTCAGCTTTGTGTAACCTTTCTGTGTGTCACAGTTCAGCACATTCGCTCCCATCCGTATATACTGTCCAGGTGACACTTTCTGTACGTCACACAATACAACCAAGTCATTTGCTACCAATATCATCTACCGCTTGATCCAGAAAATTCTCTGTGTGACATTTCTCTGGGTCGCAGACTAAATAGCCACCGTTAACAGGGTGTCAGTCAGTTCTACCATATTTCCTGGCACGTCACGTTCCCAAAAAAACAAAATATATTAAAAAAAAAAATTATTATTTCAGTTGTTTTAGCTCAGTGATACAAATCCATTTTACTCAGCTGCGTGTAACCTTTCTGTGTGTCACAGTTCAACACATTCGCTCCCATCCGTATATACTGTCCAGGTGACACTTTCTGTATGTCACACAATACAACCAAGTCATTTGCTACCAATATCATCTACCGCTTGATCCAGAAAACTCTCTGTGCGACATTTCTCTGGTTCGCAGACTAAATAGCCACCGTTAACAGGGGTGTCAGTCAGTTCTACCATATTTCCTGCACGTCACGTTCCCAAAAAAAAACAAAATATAAAAAAAAAAAAATTATTATTTCAGTTGTTTTAGCTCAGTGATACAAATCCATTTTACTCAGCTGCGTGTAACCTTTCTGTGTGTCACAGTTCAGCACATTCGCTCCCATCCGTATATACTGTCCAGGTGACACTTTCTGTACGTCACTTAATTCTACCAGACTGAACAAGTTTGTGGGTTTCAGTACACCAGGCCCGTTTAATTTTTTTTTTTATATCATACACTTATATACAAACAATGTTGAACCCCAGGGCTAAGGGTCGAGGACGAGGGCGTGGGCGTGGGCATTCAATTACTGCAGGGGCAGAGGCCGTGGTCCTGGGCAGGGTGAGACAGTACCTGCTGATGAGGGAGCTGTGGAACGCCGCAGAGTTACACTCCCTAGCTTCATGTCTCAACTTACAGGGACACGTGGTAGAGGGACTGTTGAAACCACAACAGTGCGAACAGCTGATCTCGTGGATTGCGGACAATGCTTCAAGTAATTTGTCCACCAGTCAGTCTTCCATGCAGTCCACCCACGTTACCCAAGGGAGCACTCCTCTGGCTCCTCCACCTCAACCTCCTTCCCCCTAGTCTGCCCCCTCCCAGGAAAATTTGGAATGTGATCCGGCATACTCTCAGGAACTGTTTTCTGGACCCTTCCCAGAGTCACAAACCACTTCTCAGGTTGCTGCTGACCTCGTTCCCGATGCCCAAGTTTTCCAACTGTCGCAGTCTGTGGGTGATGATGATGACAATGTTGAGTTAGTGGAAGAAGTTTGTAAAGAGGTGTCAGACGATGAGGAGACACGGTTGTCAGACAGTGGTGTTAGGGGAGGAATTCCGAGGGGGGAGCAGACTGAGGAATCGGAGGATGATGAGGTGACTGACCCAAGCTGGGTTGATATGCCGAGTGAAGACAGTGCTTCTGAGGCGGAGGCGAGTGCTGCACCAGAACAGGTTGTAAGAGGCAGTGGTGTGGCCAGAGGGAGAAGCAGGGCCAGAGCTGGTGCATCAGCAGCAACTGTTTCACGTAGTGAAGCTCCCGTGGCGAGGCCTAGATGTTCGCAAGTCTGGAGGTTCTTTAAAGAAAGTGAGGATGACCGACGGACTGTGGTGTGCAACCTGTGCCACACCAGGATCAGCAGGGGTGCCACCACTACTAGCCTAACCACCACCAGCATGCGCAGGCATATGAGTGCTAAACACCCCACTCAATGGAACCAAGGCCGTTCACCACCTCCTGCGGGTCACACCACTGCTCCTTCCCCTGTGTCACTCGCTGCCTCTGCTAGTCAACCCCCTGCGTCACTCGCTGCCTCTGCTAGTCAACCCCTGCCCAGGACCCCGGCATGAGCGCCTCCTGCCGGAAAACCACACCTTCGCCTCAACGATCCTCCACAGTGTCCACCAATGTGTCCAAGCGCAGCGTTCAGCTGTCTTTACAGCAGACGCTGGAGCGCAAGAGGAAATACAGTTCCACCCACCCACATGCCCAAGCCCTCAACGTCCACATCTCCAAATTGCTTAGCCTGGAGATGCTGCCCTATAGGCTGGTAGAGACCGAGGCCTTTTGCAATCTCATGGCGGTGGCTGGCCCCTCGGTATTCGGTCCCCAGCCACCACCATTTTTCCCGATGTGCCGTCCCAGCCCTACACCAGCACGTGTCAGAGAACATCATCCGTGCCCTTACCAACGCTGTTTCTGAGAAGGTCCACCTAACCACAGACACGTGGACAAGTGCTGCCGGGCAGGGACACTATATCTCACTGACGGCACATTGGGTTAACTTGGTGGAGGCTGGGACGAGAATGACCATGGGCCGCTCATGTACTGCCCACACCGAGGATTTGCGGGGCCTACCTCGGTCACGGTCTCTCAGACGTACTATGCCTCCTCCTCCTCCTCCGACCCCTCCTCCTCCTCTACCGAATTACCATCCGTGGGCACGGCGCCTTCAGTCGGTAGCTCTAGGCGCAGCAGCAGTGCCGTGGGTAAGCGCCAGCAGGCGGTGCTCAAACTGCTGAGCTTAGGTGACAAAAGGCACACTGCCCAAGAGCTGTTACAGGGCATCACGGCGCAGACCGATGTGTGGCTGGCACCGCTGAACCTCAAGCCAGGCATGGTTGTGTGTGACAACGGGCGTAACCTGGTGGCGGCTCTGCAACTCGGCAGACTGACACATGTGCCATGCCTGGCCCACGTGTTCAATCTAATTGTTCAGCGGTTCCTCAAGACATACCCCAATCTGTCTGATTTGCTCACCAAGGTGCGCCGCATCTGTGCGCATTTCCGCAAGTCGAGCACAGATGCTGCCACTCTCAGGGCAGCGCAGCGCCGCCTAAACTGCCCGCTCACCGACTGTTGTGCGACGTGCCCACGAGATGGAATTCCACATTAAACATGTTATCCAGAGTTTACCAGCAGCGCAGAGCAATTGTAGACTGCCAGATGTCATCTTCCACCAGAACTGGTAGTCAGGTCTCTCAGATTCCTCAAGTCTACAATGAGGAGTGGACGTGGATGTCTGATATCTGCCAGGTGTTGAGCAACTTTGAGGAGTCAACACAGACGGTCAGCGGCGATGCCGCCATTATCAGCCTCACCATCCCGCTGCTTTGCCTGTTGAAAAACTCACTGCTCAGCATCAAGTCGGATGCTTTGCGCTTGTCACAAGAGATGGTGGAGGAAGATACGTCGCTTCGTAGCCAGAGCACCCTCCGGTCTGTTTCTCAGCGCGTATCGGAGGAGGGGGATGAGGATAAGGAGGAAGAGGAGGAGAATGTCGGCGAGACAGTAGAGGGTACCAGTGCTCAGTCCTTAACTCTTGAGCGTGTATGGGCTGAAGAGGAGGACTTGGAGGAGGAGGAGGAGGAAATGGAGAGTCAGGTCAGTGAGGAGAGGGAATTCTTGCATGTTGGGACTCTGGCGCACATGGCAGACTTCATGTTAGGCTGCCTATCCCGTGACCCTCGCGTTAGAAGAATTTTTTCAAACACCGATTACTGGTGTTCACTCTCCTGGACCCACGGTACAAGCAGAACCTTTCCACTCTCATCCCTGCAGAGGAAAGGAGTATGAGAGTGAATAGGTATCAAACAGGCCCTGGTGGCACAAGCTGAAACAATTCTTCCCATCTGACGCCGCTAGCGGCAAGAGGGCATGGTTCTGTGGGCCAAGTAGCTGGGGAGAGGAGGCGAGCAGGCAGCTTGTCCAGCACTGGCAGGGGAACGCTCTCCAAGGCCTTTGCCAGTTTTATGTCACCCCAGCAAGACACTGTCACCTGTCCCCAGTCTAGGCAGAGTAGGGGGGAGCTGTAC
>ONZH01013484.1:0-81120 GCA_900303285.1 Rhinella marina
TCCTGCCTTTTGCGGTCCTACGCATCCCTCAACATCCCCACTGCTTTACCTGCTAGACATGACACTGGGCCAGGTCGGGTCACTGACTTCGTCATACTCAACCACCTCCTCTTACACTGCCTCACTTTGCTCCAACAGCCTCCCTTGCTGGCAACGGTGTCTCATCATCGTCCCTCATCATTTTACACTTTAGTGCCCGTTCCACACCACCATCAGCTAGAGATGGAGCTTGCTCCAGTGTTTGGGCATCAGAACAAACAAAATCCTCAGATAGCTCTTGCGATTCTTGCATGGGTGGGAACACTGGGTTGATAACATGGGCAGGGTGGGAGGAAGGAGGGTCAGAGTGGAGGTCCCTGCAGTTTCTGCAGGCTATCGACGAGACTGGACTTTGTGGACTTGGACTGGGTGGTGGACAGATTTAACAAATCTAGAAGGAGAAGGAGGGGTTTGCCGAGCTGTCTGTAAGGGTTGCGGAAATCCAGACAGAACCAAGGCCCAAAACTTGGGTGGGGGTAGCAGGTTTGCCCGTCCCCGCCTCCACAACATTCACCCAGTGTGCCGTCAGGGAGATGTAGCATCCCCGGCCCTCAAACCAAAGTGTTGGGTGGTCAAATGGCTTTTTGCAGTAACCGTGTTACTCGGGCGTGGATGATGTTTTGGGACATGTGCCTGGGCAAGGCAGGGATGGCACAGAGGGAAAAATAGTGATGGCTTGATTGCTTTCCCCCTTGCCTATGCCATCTGTGGTTGTCATAGGCAACGTGATTTTAAAGGGGTGCAGAATTTTATCTTCTTTTTTGTCTAGTTTGGCTTGGGGTCCATGGCAATGTAGAGGAAAGAAGGTTTCCTTGTATGGTCTCACTTTACAGAGAGGTTATATTGTCTTTGGAGTGTATTGTTGAGAGGCTGTGATAGTGGCGTAATAGTGCGACTTGGGCCCGTTATATGCACCCAGACATGCTCCCCCTGCTGTCCCAGTTGCATTCCAGCAGTGTTGGCATCCTTTTCTGAGGTTTCAGGGTGGACTTGGTGACCTCCAAGTGGTCGAATTGAGATTTCCAAGTGGCGAGCATTTTTTTCCCATAGACTTTAATGGGATTCGATATTCGGTCGAATAGTCGAATATCGCGGTCTATTCGAATCGAATTTCGAACTTTCGAATATTTCACCACTCGCTCATCTCTAGTAAATATGTTTATTCATAGTGTAAGCTTATTTTTTTCTCAAATTTTTGGAAACACGTTAAACCAAAGCTCTATCCACTATTTACAAAGTGGCAAGTGCAGCATAAAAACTTAAAAAGTGCTGCTTGTATAAAACTTTTTGGCATCAGTTCTAGCATATTTCGTACATGACCCTCTGTTTGTTAACCCCCCCCCCCAAGAGAATCATCTTCCTACCGCCACCTAGAATGTGGATTCTATATAATCAAAATTTTAGGTAGAATTGATTCAGAATCAAACCACACACCTGATTCTGATAAATTGGGCTCAGAACTAGTTTTCAGAAATTTGTTAATCACTACAGTAGTTTGGACCATGGGGTCTGCCTTATTTATATTTCTCTGTTGGTCTTTTTATACCATTTGCAGTGAAAATATTTTTACTGTTAATATTCTCAACCAGTTTTCATTCTACATTTCAAAGTTTTCTTTTAAAAGAAGTTGAGTACGCTCTTTTTTATCATACAACTGACAGAACCATGTAAAATAACAATAGTATAGATACAAATGTCACATTCTAGTATTTAATGACCAATGCCCTTAATATTTAATTTAGCTTTTATAGCCTTTTAACCTTTCTATAATTCTATTTTTATATCTACTTAACTTGAAAATCATAAAAGTTTCTATCCATAGTTTCTAGGGGTTTACTAGATTTCGCCTAGCTTAGGCTTCAAGGTTATGAGTTCAACAAAGAGCAGTGCATTTTTGTGACGTAAAGTCCTATTCCCAGTGCACTAAATTTAACAACGTATCATGGCATATAGAGTGTATATGGCTTGAAGACCTGTCCTTTCTCTGACTTCACACATTAGGCTGCAGTTGTGTGCTATTGTATCAAATAATTTATGAATTGCTATTACAATTTCAAAGCAAAAAAACATCTGTAATAGTACCTAACTGGGGCCTTATGAAAAGAAGCACAAAGTATAACATCCAATAAAATACTGTGTAAATAAAGCATAGTACACACACAGGAAGATAAACATACTGTAGTTATTTTATTGTTATTAATGTGAGCGATATCTGGGTATTTTACATATCCAATGAAATTCTGTTACATATGGCTGCAGTCCACATTCAAGTTTTTGATGCAATTTTTGAAGCTAAAGCCAGAAACGGGTTATGAACAGAGGACACATATCAAGTAAAGACCAGGTCTATTCTTTTTGAATCCACTTCTGGCTTTAAAAATGCCTCCGTATTCTAGTCTACAATGTGTTTCATCCAGCACTGCATGGACATGGTAACATACTCAACTGCAACCAATAAGGAGTTGTTCATATATCAGATATTTGATCAGTTATTTCCATCAGTTATTGTCAGACAAAACCAGGAGTGGACACTAAACAGAGATCAGGTATAATGAAAAGATCTGCACCTGTTTGGTGTTTTTGACCCGCACCTAGTTTTGGCTCACAATAACTGATGGCAATAACTGATCAAATAACTGATATGTGAACAACCCCTAACTCGCTTTTGCAGTGATGTGCCACATGTTTCAGACTCAATTAATCTCTGTTTCAGCTTTCTAATGTAAAATATATTTTGCACCAGGAGAAATTACATGCCCAGTGGTCATAAATACACAAAAAACCTCCATCTTGTTATGGTTCAGTTTTCACTTCCAAATTCCAATTCTTTGAACTTTTTTGAATTAAAAAAAAAATAAAAATTGTAGATTATGTTTTTATTAGGTTCAAATAAATGTCATAGTGCTTCAGTTTGCATTTTTCTCAGCTCTGTCATGATCAGTTTGTTTTTACAGAATCTGCTATGATCTGCTATACTGCTAAAAAGTGTGAATGTAGCCTGGGCCTTTGGATCCATAAAGTAACAAAGGGCCCCTTATAGCACAATGTATTTTCTCCACTGCATATACAATGTACCAGTAATGGCACCATGATCAGGGGCGGACATACCGCCTGTGCAGCCGGTTCAGCTGCACAGGGGCCCAGAACAGGTGCGGGGCCCTTCTTGCAGGCGGCATTAGAAGATGAGCGCTTCCACTGTGAAAGCGCTCATCTCTATATTCATCTGTATCGCCGCCCTCAGGACAGCAATACAGATAGATGCTGCGGGGCAGGGGAGGGAGAGGCGTCTCCCTTCCTCATTCATCTGAGGCTGGCGCAGGCGGCACAATGACGTCATCACGCCGCCTGAGCCGTACAGCGCGGAACAAAGACCGGAAGAGTCCTGCATCGCATCGCTGCCAGCTCCATGGAGGTAAGTACGTCTTTATTTTTTTAATTTACAATATGCTAAGGGCTCTGGCGCACAGTGGGGGACCTATGGAGGGGGAGGAGCACTATGGGGGCAATATATATATATATATACTGGCGCACAGTGGGGGACCTATGGAGAGGGAGGAGCACTATGGGGGCAATATATATATACACTGGCACACAGTGGAGGACCTATGGAGGGGGAGGAGCAGTATGGGGGTCACTATTTTGTGTACTGACACAAATGAGGGGGCACTATGGAGCAGGAGGAACAATATGGGGGCTCTTTTATATACCCTGCACACATGGGGGCACTATGGAAGTGGAGGGGCACTATAGGGGGCCCTATTTTATATACTGTTGCAAATGGGGTTACTATGGAGGGAGAGGACCACTATAAGGGGCCATATTTTATATACTGGTACATATGGGGGGCACTATGGAGGAGGAGGAGCACTACAGGGGGCCCTATTTTATATAGTGGTACACATGGGGGGCACTATGGAGGAGGAGGAGCAATATAGGGGGCCTTTTTTTATATACCGGCACACATGGGGGGCACTATGGAGGTGGAGGAGCGCTATGGGGGTGGGACACTATTTTATGTACTGGCACACATGGGGCCATTATGGAGGGGGTGGAGTACTATAGGGGTCATATTTCATATACTGGCACACATGGGGGGCACTATGGAGGGGGAGGAACACTATGGTGGGCCCTATCTTATATACTGGCACACATGGGGGGCATTATGGGGGCCCTATCTTATATACTGGCACACATTAGGGGCACTATGGAGAAGGGGGAGCAGCTCACTATGGGGGGTATCTAGTGGGGCCCTATCATATACTGGCACTCATGGGAGCACTATGGAGGGGGAGGAGCACTATAGGGGCCCTATCTTATATACTTGCACACATGGAGGGCACTATGTAAAAGGGGAGGAGAGGAGCACTATTGGGGTCATTATATTGGCACACATTATGGGGGCATATTATACTGGCACCTTATGTCAGGCACCATGGGTACAAGGGGAGGAGCACTATGGGGGCACTATATAGGAGTATTTTATACTGGCGCAAATTATAGGGAACTATGCGGTTCAACTACGGGCACTAAGATGGTTTTTTGGGCACACAGTAGTGTGCATTGGCACAGATTATGAGAGCATTATGGAGACATTGGCTCTACTGGTGGCACTAATTATTTCTATTGGGATTTTGGGCAGCACTATTACTGTGAGGGGCACCTTGTCACGGTATCAGCTTAGCACAGTTATTTTTGGGGAACATTTTGGTTACACTTTAGTGTCAGGGACACTTTTCTGAGTGCAGTTATTTTTTAGAGCACTGTGTGCCAATAATTACTGAAGCAAGTACTAACAGTGTTTCAGTATTGTGGGTGGCAGGATGGGGCGTTCAAGAAGGTGGGAGAATGATGGAAAAGTAGGAAACTAAGATGTCTGTCAAACTCTGCAGAGAGAAGAGGTGGCTGAAAGAAATCATCGTGGTGGTCTGGTCTGAAAGGAGAAGATGAGGACAAAGAACATCTACATCTAAGGAGACGTCACTGGATGTAAGAGGTATGTGGCGCTCAATTAGGCTACTTTCACATCTGAGTTAGTGATTCTGGCAGGCTGTTCTAGCAGAGAACAGCCTGCTGGAATTAACCGACTTCGGCACTGCGGGATGCAGAATGCTCACCGGCCCCATTAACTATAATGGGTCCGGCAGAGATCCGCTACAATCTAGCAAAAATGCAGAGAATCAGCAATTCTTTGCATTTTCTGCCGGATCAGGTGGCCGGAGTGTAGTGCTACAGGTGTGAAAGTAACCTTTTGCAAGTTTCGTATTGCTGTATGTAATATTAGGACACCATAGGTTCGGTTGTGAATTTAGTTTGGGGGGGCAGCGGGGAGGGGGGGTCCCAGGCACATTCTTTGCACCGGGGCCCTCTGCTGTCTGTGTCCGCCCCTGCCAGTGATGTTTTTGTAACAGATTTTGTGGCATTTATGTGTGGTTTTATTGTAATCTGCATAAAATTTGGGTGTTGTACTTATTTTACCAAAGCTGAGATTAGGCTACAGTGCTTCACAGGAACCGGTGGCTTCTTAAACAGCTGATCGTTGGGAGTCCTTAGTGTTGGACCCAACGATCAGATACTGATGACCTATCCTGAGGATTGGTCATCAGTATCAAAATTCCAGAAAACCTTTTAATACTGGTAAAAAAATATGCAATAGTTTTTTTTATCTGTCTTAAATATATAAAATGAATGCAAATTAAATATGTACATGTCATCACTGGCATAAGAAAAGCTGAGAGAAGGACACGGCGCAGGTTTTCCCTGAAATTTGGACCAAAGTCCACTTTGGATATTTTGATTCACTCACTGAAACCCCTACTGGTTGTAATGACGAAACGAAAGCTCTCAGTTCATCATTGTGCCTATTTGTTTGTTATTGTCATTCTCAGTTCCTAGAACTACTTCTATTAAAAAAAAATGACACAATCTAAACATAAAAACATGCAATGTTGTGGAGATGTAATTGTACCACACCATTGTGGCCTTGTGCATGAACCCTCAGAAGGATTGGACTGGCCCACCAGAGTACTGGAGGATCCTCATGTGGGCCCAAGCTCCGATGCAATAGTGGGCTTCAAAGATCCAAGAGAAAAAAAATCCATTTATAGTGGCCTTTGAAGATAGACACTTACCACTAGGGTCGGGCCCAAGAATAACTTTCTCTAGTGGGTACAAGGAACACCAGTCTGACCCTAACCCTCAGTATGTCAAATCTGGGATACATCTATCAGCTCATTCTGTCCCTCTATATGTCATTGATAATTAGTAACCTGTTTCATCAGATTGCATACAGTATTTCACATGGAAGCAGGCAGTGTAATATAGCACCAACAATTTCAAAATGTGGAACCAGAATCCTTAATAAAACACAAAAGCTACTGATGAGATGTCAATAAGATAAATAAATATGTGCAAATATTTTAGCATACATTTCTGTGAAAAAAAAGATTTGATGAAATAGAAACAAGTGATTTTTCAAGTACAACAGATCCTGTGCTTCAGAAAATTACATTAACACTGTATCCTGGAGGAATTACTGCTGTAAAATCATGATTAAACCTATTTAATCAGATATGGTTGACAGGCAAACATTAGTCTTTAAGAAAAAAGAAGACACTAAGCACCATGAAATCAATAAAGATAATTACAACAGGTTTATTTCTATGTGGCTAAACTTAAAGGGTAACTGAGTTTTAGAGCTCTCACAAATTAACTTCTGCTTTTGTTGAGGACAGTGCGAGGATCCATTCCAGCCTCCTCCAGTAATTTGGTCTGCTTACACTGATTTATAGCTACCCCAGTGTGCTGCTCCTGCATTCAGAAGTTCTCCTCAAGCCGGGGGCATGTCCTAAAATAGGCAGTCTGGCAGTACTGTACTGCTCTAGACTTCTTTTCCCATACTTCAATCACCAGTGAGAGTCCTGCCCAGTAGATCCATGCAAATTGTATCGGTATAATATTACTGCAGTTGCCACCATGATAAAAATGTTATGTCATGTTACTTTAAAATACTTTGTGACTAATTGCTACTACTATTTTTAAAAACTTCCACTATGTGGCATCGGCAAGACTGTTCACTTTCTTGGAAGTTACCTCTTTGCATATTTGTTTCTCATAGATTACTTCCAGAAAGTCTCCATATAGGACTGGTCTCTTTAAGGAGATTCAGCCCCATGCCTAAACCACTTCCAAGGCTTCACACTGAGCCAACCAGAACCCTACTCCATACTGATGAGGGGCAGATGGATATCTGGCTTGGCTATATTCCCTTGTCAAATCTCAAGGCTTGTTGGAAGGTTAGATCTTGACCCATAGGGAGCCACTTTCAATTAGTGGCGCTGACTAGAGATGAGCGAGTAGTGTTCGATCGAGCCGGTATTCGATCGAATACTACGCTATTCGGCATACTCGATTTCGATCGAGTATAACGGCGATGGCGCACTTAGAATTCGTTTCCCCTCCCACCTTCCCTGGCGCTTTTTTTCCACCAATCACCATGCAGGGGGGGGTATGACAGGCCCGCGGAGCACGCTGGCAGCGCGAAAACGGCGTCTACATGGATTGGCTTGAAAAACCACGTGACCTCGAATCATAAAAACTCAGCTCTTCCTGCTCGTTCGCATATGCTGCGTGAACTTAGTCAGGGACAGAGGCTGGAGAAGGGAGAGATAGGTTTTAGCTGTTGGACAGGCAGGAGCGTGATTAAAAGCCCTTATCAGGGCTACTATAGTGCAGTACAGTGATAGCTTTACTACCATATACACTCTGCAGAGAACGGCTGCTGTATTCAGGGATAGCTGCTGGAGTAGGGACAGAGAGAGGCATTAGTGGTGTATTAGGTGCTCTGCTACATACCAAACTATATTTGGCACTACTGTTCTGCGTTCTTTTTGGCTGCAAAACCCTGTTATATACCTAATGTGTATATGCACCATCTGATCTTCTGGCAGTATACGGCTATGTACATTTTTTTTTTTTTTAAATACAGTTTCTTTGGCTCTAGTGTTCTGGGTTCTGTGTGCCTGCAATACCCTTTTTGTATACCAGATGTAAATACCCACCGTCTGACCTGTTAGTACACGGCTGTGTACCTAGAAATATAAAAAAAAAAGGCATTTTATTTGGCACCTGTACTGTGCGTTCTGCGTGCTTGCAAAAATCTTGTAAATACGTGGTGTTAATACACACCGTCTGACCTGTTAGTGCACGGCTGTGTACCTAGAAATATAAAAAAAAAAAGGCATTTTATTTGGCACCTGTACTGTGCGTTCTGCGTGCTTGCAAAAATCTTGTAAATACGTGGTGTTAATACACACCGTCTGACCTGTTAGTGCACGGCTGTGTACCTAGAAATATTAAAAAAAGGCCTTTTATTTGGCACCTGTACTGTGCGTTCTGCGTACCTGCAAAAATCTTGTATATACGTGGTGTTAATACACACCGTCTGACCTGTTAGTACAAGGCTGTGTACCTAGAAATATTAAAAAAAAGGCATTTTATTTGGCACCTGTACTGTGCGTTCTGCGTGCCTGCAAAAATCTTGTATATACGTGGTGTTAATACACACCGTCTGACCTGTTAGTACAAGGCTATGTACCTAAAAATATATAAAAAAAGGCATTTTATTTGGCACCTGTACTGTGCGTTCTGCGTGCCTGCAAAAATCTTGTATATACGTGGTGTTAATACACACCGTCTGACCTGTTAGTACAAGGCTGTGTACCTAGAAATATTAAAAAAAAGGCCTTTTATTTGGCACCTGTACTGTGCGTTCTGCGTGCTTGCAAAATTATTTTATATACGTGGTGTTAATACACACCGTCTGACCTGTTAGTACAAGGCTGTGTACCTAGAAATATTTTTAAAAAAGGCATTTTATTTGGCACCTGTACTGTGCGTTCTGCGTGCCTGCAAAAATCTTGTATATACGTGGTGTTAATACACACCGTCTGACCTGTTAGTACAAGGCTGTGTACCTAGAAATATTTTTAAAAAAGGCATTTTATTTGGCACCTGTACTGTGCGTTCTGCGTGCCTGCAAAAATCTTGTATATACGTGGTGTTAATACACACCGTCTGATCTGTTAGTACACGGCTGTGTACCTAGAAATATTAAAAAAAGGCCTTTTATTTGGCACCTGTACTGTGCGTTCTGCGTGCTTGCAAAATTATTTTATATACGTAGTGCTAATACACACCGTCTGACCTGTTAGTACACGGCTGTGTACCTAGAAATATTTAAAAAAAAGGCATTTTATTTGGCACCTGTACTTTGCGTTCTGCGTGCTTGCAAAATTATTTTATATATGTGGTGTTAATACACACCGTCTGACCTGTTAGTACACGGCTGTGTACCTAGAAATATAAAAAAAAGGCATTTTATTTGGCACCTGTACTGTGCGTTCTGCGTGCTTGCAAAATTATTTTATATACGTGGTGTTAATACACACCGTCTGACCTGTTAGTACACGGCTGTGTACCTAGAAATATTTAAAAAAAGGCATTTTATTTGGCACCTGTACTGTGTGTTCTGCGTGCTTGCAAAATTATTTTATATACGTGGTGTTAATAAACACCGTCTGACCTGTTAGTACAAGGCTGTGTACCTAGAAATATATAAAAAAAGGCATTTTATTTGGCACCTGTACTGTGCGTTCTGCGTGCTTGCAAAATTATTTTATATACGTGGTGTTAATACACACCGTCTGACCTGTTAGTACACGGCTGTGTACCTAGAAATATAAAAAATAAAAGGCATTTTATTTGGCACCTGTACTGTGCGTTCTGCGTGCCTGCAAAAATCTTGTATATACGTGGTGTTAATACACACCGTCTGACCTGTTAGTACACGGCTGTGTACCTAGAAATATATAAAAAAAAGGCATTTTATTTGGCACCTGTACTGTGCGTTCTGCGTGCTTGCAAAATTATTTTATATACGTGGTGTTAATACACACCGTCTGACCTGTTAGTACACGGCTGTGTACCTAGAAATATTTAAAAAAAGGCATTTTATTTGGCACCTGTACTGTGCGTTCTGCGTGCTTGCAAAAATCTTGTATATACGTGGTGTTAATACACACCGTCTGACCTGTTAGTACATGGCTGTGTACGCCAAATATTGTAACAAAAAAAAAAAAAAAATGCGGAGGGTTAGCGAAATTGGACGTGGACGTGGCCGCGGAAATGCTGTTGGGGGCCCAGTCATCCACACAGTCTCACTCTGACCCTCCTTCCTCCACACCTGGCCAACAGAGTCAACCCACCCTTGACCCCTCCCAGGAGCTCTTTTCGGGTCCTTTTTCAGATGTGCCGGAAGAATCCCTGGAGCTACCAGAGGAATTTGTTTGTAGTGATGCCCAACCACTTGAGTATTCGCCATCTCCTGCTGATGTGGACCCTGAACCAGCATCTGTTATCATGAGCGATGATGATGAGACGCAGTTGCCATCAAGGGAGGCTGTTGGAATGTCCAGTGGGCAGGAGGAGGAGCAGAGTGAGGAAGTGGAAGAGGAGGTGGTGGATGACGAACTGACCGACCCCACTTGGCCAGGGGTGATGTCCAGCGGGGAAAGCAGTGGAGAGGTGGTGGTCTGCGCAGCACCGAAAAAGGCAGCAAGAGGCAGAGGGATGTCCAGAGGCAGAGGGATGTCCAGAGGCAGAGGACAGTCCAGACAGAGAAGTGAGGCCACAGCCAGCAGGGCCGAAGCTGTTCCCGGCAGCAGGCAGTCGCGCGAAGCTCCCCCATCGAGGCCTCGTACTTCTGTGGTGTGGAGATTTTTTAATGTTTGTGCGGATGACAAACTGAGCGCGGTTTGCACACTCTGCCACTCAAAACTGAGTAGGGGCTCTGAGAAGAGCAATATGACCACCTCAGGCATGCGGTTTCACTTGGAAGTCAAGCACTGGGCTGAGTGGGAGAGAGCAAACGCAATACAACCTGCGCAAGGTCTTCCTGCCACTGCCTCTTCCCCTTTGTTGTGTGCTGCCACTGCGGTCCAGACCTCCAGCCAGGACACCTCCACATCTGCCTCTGCCTCGGCTACTTTGGGGCCGTCTCCTTCAGCCTCCCCTTCCCCTGCATCTTCGCCTGCACCTTCACACTCCTCGTCCCATCAACTGTCCATCTCGCAGGCGTTCGACCGCAGGCGGAAGTACGCCTCGAGTCACCCCCAAGCCCAAGCCTTAAACTGCCACATCTCCAAACTGCTGGCCCTGGAGATGTTGCCGTTTAGGCTTGTGGAGACGCAGGCCTTCCGCGATCTGATGGCGGCTGCCGCACCTCGCTATTCCGTCCCCAGCCGCCACTACTTTTCCCGGAGTGCCGTCCCCGCCCTGCACCAGCACGTGTCGCGTAACATCAGGCGGGCCCTGAGGTACGCAGTCAGCGCAAAGGTCCACTTGACCACCGACTCGTGGACAAGCGCTTGCGGCCAGGGACGATACATCTCTTTGACGGCACACTGGGTGAATGTTGTGGAAGCGGGGATGGGGTCGCAAACAGAGACGGCCTACCTACCACCCCCGCCCAAGATTGCCAGCAGGGGTTCTGATAAACCCCCCTCCTCTTCCTCCTCCACCTCCTCCTCCTCTGCCTTAACATCGCCCTCAGCCGCTAGCTGGAAGCGTTGCAGGACTGGCGTGGGGAGACGTCAGCAGGCGGTGCTTAAGCTCATCAGCTTGGGCGACAGGAAGCACAGCGCCCCAGAGGTGAGGGACGCCATATTGCAGCAGACGGAGATGTGGCTGTCGCCGCTGCAGCTAGGACCAGGCATGGTCGTGTGCAATAACGGCCGTAACCTGGTGGCGGCTCTGAAGATTGCCGAACTCAATCACGTACCATGCCTGGCCCACGTTTTTAATCTGGTAGTCCAAAAATTTCTAAAGACTTACCCCAACCTGGCAGAGCTACTGGTGAAAGTGCGGCGCTTGTGCGCTCACTTTCGGAAGTCAACTGTAGCTGCTGCTAGCTTAAAAAAACTCCAGCAACGCCTCCATTTGCCTGAACATCGGCTGTTGTGCGACCTGCCGACTCGATGGAATTCCACCTATTCCATGTTGGCCAGGGTGTGTGAGCAGCAGAGAGCATTGATGGAGTACCAGATTATGAATGCACGCGTGCCTCCAACTCAGCTCCCTCAGTTTGCCAACCACGAGTGGCCATGGATGGCAGACATATGCGATGTACTGCGTATCTTTGAGGAGTCCACCAAGAAGGTCAGCAGCGAGGACGCTATAGTGAGCGTAACCATCCCGCTCCTATGCGTCCTTAAAGAATCGCTCATCGCAATAAGGGAGAACGCATTGCACGCAGAGGAGACGGGGGTAGGAGGAGACGCAACGGAGCTACACAGTCAGACCACACTTTTGTCTGCTTCACGGTGGCAGTTGCAGGAGGAGGAGGATGAGGAGGAGGAGGACGACGTGGAGGTGGCTGTGGAAGAGGAGGAGGATGCTGGCGGCGAGGGTAGCAGTCAGGCTGTGTGCGTCCCATTGGTTCAGCGCAGATGGGGCGGAGAGGAGGCGGAAGAGGAAGAGGAGGAAATGGCAAGTGATCCTTCTGGTGGGGGCAGTGACGTCATGCCTATTCAGAGTCTGGCACACATGGCTGACTTCATGCTGGGCTGCTTTTCCCGGGACACACGTGTTGTCCGGATAGTGGAGAACAAACTGTACTGGGTCTTCGCACTCCTGGACCCCCGGTATAAAGATAACGTCTCCTCTTTTATTCCGGTAGAGGAGAGGACGAATCGATTGCTGGAATACCAGAGGGAACTCGTGCAGAACATGATGGAGATTTTCCCACCCACCATCGCTGGCGGCAGAGAGGAGAGGGTCTCCCAGAGTCCCACAACATCGATCAGGCCCACAGCCACCAGGGGAACACTCTCCAAGGTGTGGGACACGTTCATGGCACCCCCTCGTGCAACTTCCATCACTGCGGGGCCCGCTATCAGCAGGAGGGACAAGTATCGGCGGATGTTGCGGGAGTACCTGGCAGACCGTACCCCTGTCCTCCCCGATCCCTCGGCGTCCTACACTTACTGGGTCTCCAAGTTGGACACGTGGCTGGAACTGTCCCTGTACGCCTTGGAGGTGCTTGCCTGCCCTGCTGCCAGCGTGCTATCAGAAAGGGTGTTCAGTGCAGCCGGGGGCATTATAACCGATAAGCGCAGCCGCCTGTCAACCGACAGTGCCGACAGGCTGACGCTAATCAAAATGAACAGCAAGTGGATTGACCCGGACTTTGCTTCTCCAACAGTGGAAAGCAGCCAAAAGTGAAGTGCCATCTGTATGAAGTGCCATTTCCTCCTCCACCTCCTCCTTAACTGCCGTAGAATTTCTCCGTAAAAAAAAAAAAAAAAAATATTTATGGCTCACCTCTTGGGCCTACAAACAATTTTTAAGAGGTCTCACCTCTTTGGCCTCCACATAATTTTTAAGAGGTCTCACCTCTTTGGCCTCCACTTAATTTTTTCGAGGGCTCACCTCTTGGGCCTCCATATAATTTTTTCGAGGGCTCACCTCAAGCTAACTTTGCGCACTCATTAAAATATTTTCACAACAAGGACCTAAGAGCCCTCGATGGGAGAGCTTTGTGTGGGGGCCTGTTATAGGGAAGAGATGCGGCCCTGCGGGCTCTAGCCTGCCTTCTCCATGAGCCTCTGGCCAGCCCACGGCCTCTTCCTGCCTTTTGCGGTCCTATGCATCCCTCAACATCCCCACTGCTTTACCTGCTAGACATGACACTGGGCCAGGTCGGGTCACTGACTTCGTCATACTCAACCACCTCCTCTTACACTGCCTCACTTTGCTCCAACAGCCTCCCTTGCTGGCAACTGTGTCTCATCATCGTCCCTAATCATTTTACACTTTAGTGCCCGTTCCACACCACCATCAGCTAGAGATGGAGCTTGCTCCAGTGTTTGGGCATCAGAACAAACAAAATCCTCAGATAGCTCCTGCGATTCTTGCATGGGTGGGAACACTGGGTTGATAACATTGGGCAGGGTGGGAGGAAGGAGGGTCAGAGTGAGGTCCCTGCAGTTTCTGCAGGCTATCGACGAGACTGGACTTTGTGGACTTGACTGGGTGGTGGACAGATTTAACAAATCTAGAAGGAGAAGGAGGGGTTTGCCAAGCTGTCTGTAAGGGTTGCGGAAATCCAGACAGAACCAAGGCCCAAAACTTGGGTGGGGGTAGCAGGTTTGCCCGTCCCCGCCTCCACAACATTCACCCAGTGTGCCGTCAGGGAGATGTAGCATCCCCGGCCTCAAACCAAAGTGTTGGTGGTCAAATGGCCTTTTGCAGTAACCGTGTTACTCGGGCGTGGATGATGTTTTGGGACATGTGCCTGGGCACAGAGGGAAAAATAGTGATGGCTTGATTGCTTTCCCCCTTGCCTATGCCATCTGTGGTTGTCATAGGCAACGTGATTTTAAGGGGTGCAGAATTTTATCTTCTTTTTTGTCTAGTTTGGCTTGGGGTCCATGGCAATGTAGAGGAAAGAAGGTTTCCTTGTATGGTCTCACTTTACAGAGAGGTTACATTGTCTTTGGAGTGTATTGTTGAGAGGCTGTGATAGTGGCGTAATAGTGCGACTTGGGCGCGTTATATGCACCCAGACATGCTTCCCCTGCTGTCCCAGTTGCATTCCAGCAGTGTTGGCATCCTTTTCTGAGGTTTCAGGGTGGACTTGGTGACCTCCAAGTGGTCGAATTGAGATTTCCAAGTGGCGAGCATTTTTTTCCCATAGACTTTAATGGGATTTGATATTCGGTCGAATAGTCGAATATCGCGGTCTATTCGAATCGAATTTCGAACTTTCGAATATTTCACTACTCGCTCATCTCTAGCGCTGACGAGATGGTTCTCTTTCTTGGCAGATACATGTGTATTTATGAATTTTTAAGAATTTTTCTTTCTCTCAACCCATTTTGTTTTTTTGAACCCTTCACCTCCATGCCTTACACAAACAGCCCAGTAATTTCAAAGGGCACCATGTAATTCTTCTTTTATCCTGACATGTTGCCGCAGTTAAAAATAAGCTTTCGGATTCTTCTGCAGATTACAGCTGGTCACTGACTCACACCAAGAATGTCTATGGTTAGCATGTTCGCCAAGGATCTTTCTAATAGAAACTGAGCATAAAATTATTTTAAATGTGTAGTGATCATGTCGGGGTATTGCAACTCAACTTTAATTCAAGTGAATCGGAGCTGAGCTGCAGTTTTCTCAGTGCCGGAAACTAGACAGCAGACAAAGCCTTCACTGTATAGTTTTCAGGACCAGCAGCTGAAACAGCAGATTCTTAGGGTGTGGGGTGTAAGACCACCAATTTAATTCTGACCTATCTGAAGGGGAGGTTATCAATATCTAGGTTCTGGAAAACCGCTTTAATGTTGAAGAAATCCTAAGTCTTGTTACTGCTTTTGTTTGTTTCTATATGTTTCTGCCACAGAAGGGATGTACTTTGGTTTATCCCATTCATTTATATCAACTACAATCTTATGCAAAAATACAGTTGCTTCTATCCGTGCAGTCAGAATGTGTTTTCCAAATAAATAAAAACAAACTTTCCTGAAAACAGAATCAGATCCAAACCAAAGAAATGCTTAACACGCTGATTTCCAATAACCGATTACCTGTGTGTCTGCCTGTTTACCTATTATACAGCTATCTGTATATCCATCTTCTAAACACATGATTTAGTAAATTCAGGTCACTTACACAACACATAAAATTCCAGGAACAGACAATGAACACATTAGATTATCTCTCTGAACATCTCTGATGTTCATGTGGCTTTCCTGAGCTGTAACTGAACAGTCCTATTCAGTTGCCAGCCTCTGAATGGCTCTATTCATATTGTCTGTCAGCTGAGTTGTCCTTATTCATTGTAAAGAAATAAATAAGAAGACAAGAAATAAATAATGACACAATGAAATCTCACATGATATCATGGCTTGTTTCACGGGTAAGTCCTGGCTCTAGTGTTGACCTTTATTCCTTAGATACAAAATATTCTTAAAATACTTAATATGTTTGTATGGAAATAGACATCTGAAGAGATGAAAATCATATTTCAATGGCGTATGTATATTTTACTTCATTTGGTATTTTTATTCTACATGTGTACATAGTTAATATGGTTGAAAAAAGACACATGTCCATCAAGTTCAACCAAGGGAGGGGGTAGGAGTGATGAAGGGGAGGGGGACGGGTAACCTTAACCCTTTCACGACCGGAGGTTTTTTCAGTATTGCGTTTTCGTTTTTTGCTCCTTGCCTTCATACAGCCATAACTTTTTTATTTTTCTGCTCACATAGTTGTATGAGGGCTTGTTTTTTGCGGGACAAGTTGTACTTTCAAATGCCACCATTTATTATTGGATATGGTGTAGTGGGAAGCGGGAAAAAAATTCCAAATCGGGTGAAATTGCAAAAAAACCACTATTCCGCTACAGTTTTCCGGGTTTTTTATTTACGGCATTCGCTGTTCATTAAAACTGACCAGTTACTTTCATTCTACAGGTCAGTACGAATCCAGCGGTTCCTAACAGGTTTAGTTTTTCTTGTGTTTTGATAGTGATAAAAAAATGATAAAGTTGGTTGTTTTGGTTTTTTTTTTTGGTCGTCATATCTTGACCCCGATAACTTTTTGGCATTTATGTGTACGGAGCTGTATGGGGGCTTATTTTTTGCGGGGCGATCTGAAGATTTTATTGATACCATTCTGGGGTGTGTCTGACTTTTTGATCGCTTTTTATTTAATTTTTTTAAGAAAAAAAAAGTGACAAAAAACGTCAAATCGCCATTTGGACGCTTTTTTCCGCCACACAATTCACCGTATTGGAGTTTTTTTTTTTTAGTTTAAAAGTACGGGCGTTTTCGGTCACGGTGATACCCATGATGTCTATATTTATTGTTATTTAGGTATTTATTTTTTAATTATACGGAAAGGGGGGTGATTTAAACTTTTATATTTTTATTATTTTTTATATATTTTTTAACATTTTTTTTAATTATTTGAAAGCTCAAATATAAGCTAATATATTGTACTTTTAATTTTTTCACTATGAGCAATCTCTGATTTTTAATCTTGAATTAAAACTCATGATTGCTCATTTCTTATCCTGGCCTGCCATCTAGTGGCCAGAATAAGAATTGCACTTTGAAAGCTGTAATCCTCACCAGCGAGGATTACAGCTTTCATAACGTGTACAGACGGCCCGATTGGCCAATCGGGTCGTCTGTACATCACCTGGAAGCAAACTGCTTCCGGGTACAGACGCCACCGGAAGCCATCAGAGGGGCCCAGAAGAAAAGAGAGGCCCATAGGAAGACGCCGCCGATGGCGGTAAGTAGCCGCAAGTCTCTGCTGTTAGAAACAGCAGAGACTTGCCGGCCATGACGCCCGCCGCACCCGCGAGCGGGCGTCATGTCCCCGCACCGCCCGAGCGCCGTACATGTACGGCACCGGTCGGGAAGGGGTTAAGACATGACTCTACATTTCTTAATATGTGGTGACCTTCTTTTTCTCTAAGAATTTATCTAAGCCTGTTTTGAAGCCCTCAGCTGTCTTTGCTGTGACCAGCTCCTGCGGTAGACTGTTCCACAGATTCACAGTTCTTATAGTAAAGAAGGCTTGTCGCCCCTGGAGTCTGAACCTTTGCTTCTCCAGGCGGAGGCAGTGCCCCCTTGTCTTTTGAGGGGATTTTACCTGGAACCATATTTTTTGTATGGGCCATTTACATACATATACAGGTTGATCATGTCCCCCCCTTATACGTCTCTTCTCAAGACTAAACAAGTTTAACTCCTTCAATCTTTCTTCATAGCTAAGATGCTCTATGCCCCTTATCAGTTTAGTTGCCCGTCTCTGCACCCTTTCCAGCTCCAGGACATCCTTCCTATAAACCGGAGCCCAGAACCCCTGTCCCGCGAGTCCATGCCTCTTTTAATACATGACAATATTCTGCTGGCCTTAGAAGCAGCCGATTGACATTGCATGCTATTCTGCAGTCTATGGTCTACAAGGACACCCAGATCCTTCTCTATAAGCGACTCTCCCAGTGTTACTCCCCCTAGGACATAGGAGGCATGCAAGTTGTTAGTACCCAGATGCATAACTTTACATTTATCCACATTTATCCACTCAGTGTGTCCAAGTCAGCTTGTAACTTCTGCACATCTTCCATAGACTGGACTCTACTACAAAGCTTAGTGTCATCTGCAAAAATTGAAACAGTGCTGTTAATTCCTCCCTCTATATCATTAATAATTAAATTAAATAAAAGTGGACCCAGCACTGAACCTTGGGGTACACCACTTATAACTGGGGACCATTCAGAGTAGGAATCATTCACCACCACTCGCTGAGTACGCTCCTTCAACCAGTTCTCAATCCAGTTACAGAGTAGATTTTCTAATCCAACCAACCTTAATTTACCCATCAGACGTCTATGAGGGACCGTATCAAACGCTTTTGCAAAGTCCAAATACACAATATCTACAGCCGCCCCTCTATCCAGACTTCTACTCACTTCTTCATAAAAACCAATCAGGTTAGTCTGACAGCTTCTGTCCTTAGTAAAACCATGCTGGTTATCACTTACTATACTATTATCCAAAACATATTCCTGTATATAGTCCCTTATTAGACCCTCAAAAAGTTTCCCCACAATGGACGTTAAGCTCACCGGTCTGTAATTCCTCGGGGATGACCTAGAGCCCTTCTTGAAGATGGGCACCACATTTGCTTTACGCCAGTCCCTCGGCACTATGCCAGTCACCAGAGAATCTTTGAATATTATATACAAGGGCAAAGAAATTGCTGAACTAAGTTCCTTAAGAACTCTTGGGTGTAACCCATCCGGTCCTGGAGCCTTATTCATGTTTACTTTGTTTAACTTAGCTTTGACAATATCTATATTGAACCAGTTGAGTATATTACATGAAGTATCACCAGCACTTACTCTACCGATAGCAGCTCCCACCTCTTCATGTGTATATACAGAACTAAAGAACTCATTCAGTAGCTCCGCCTTTTCCTGATCCCCAGTAATCAATTCCCCATAACTATTATTCAGGGGTACTACATGCTCTGACCTAGGTTTTTTTGCATTTATATATTTGAAGAATTTTTGGGATTGGTTTTGCTATCCCTGGCCACCAGCCTTTCATTTTGAACTTTTGCTGCTTTTATAGTCCTTTTACAATCTTTATTAACCATTTTGTAGTTATTAAAGGCTATGGCAGACACCTCTGATTTGTATATTTTAAATGCCCTTTGTTTTTCATGTATTGCCCTTTTAACATCCGCATTAAGCCACGCAGGGTTTAATTTTAAGCGTTTGTATTTGTTCCCCCTAGGAATAAATTCTGCAGTATAGTTACCCAGTGTAGATTTAAAGGTCTCCCACTTATCATCTGTGTCACTACTTGACAACAGCTGCTCCCAGTCTATGTCCTGGAGTGTGGCCCGTAACCCTGGGAAATTGGCCTTTTTAAAATTAAATGTTTTTGATCTCCCAGCATGTTTATGCTTTCTACACTTTAGGATAAAAGTAACTATATTGTGGTCACTATTACCAAGGTTTTCCCGAACAATTACCTCCTCAACTATCTCTGCATTGTTAGATATAACCAGATCCAACAGTGCATCACTTCTTGTTGGTTCTTCTACAAACTGACCCAGAAAATTATCCTGCAATAAGTTAAGAAAAATTCTCTCCTTTGCAGTTGAAGCCGATCCATGACCCCAGTCAATACCAGGGAAGTTAAAATCTCCCATTATCACTACTGTACCCGCCTGGGCAGCCCGCTCTATTTGTCTATGCAGCTGATCCTCTATCTCCTCAGTGATGTTTGGGGGTCTATAAATTACACCAAAAATAATTCTTTCACTGTTAGTCTCCCCTTGTAATTCCACCCACACGGATTCTGCATTCACACAATCATCACCCACTATTGTCTCCTTCATACTCGCTTTTATACTACTTCTGACATACAGACATACTCCTCCTCCTTTCCTATTCTCCCTATCCCTCCGAAACAGAGTATAACCCTGGAGATTGACAGCCCAGTCATGCGAAGAGTCCAGCCATGTCTCAGCAACTCCAACTATATCAATTTCCTCCTCCAGTACCATGACCTCAAGCTCAGCCATTTTGCCTGCTAGACTTCTGGCATTTGTGAACATACACTTTAAATTACCATGTATTTGTAGAGATAAGCAAATTTCCCAAAATTTGTTTCAGGTCTGATTCATGTTGCAAGACCAAGTTTCCCAATCAAGTTATCCATTTACACCTCGCTCCGTCCCTTCTTCCCTGTCATCAGCTTTTAGCCAACACCTTTGATGGCTCCACATGCTCCCAGAGCAGTCTCTTGTGAAGGGAAGCAGGAACCTAATCTTCTCGCATATTGTTCTGTTGGGAGCAATTTGGGTGCTGCACTGTGCACTTCCACAGAGAGAAGACTGGCTGACAGGGGTGTTTTAACCATAGGGCTAACAGCGCAGCTGCACCACTGGCCACCCTGTGACCAGAAGATGGCTGAAGTCAGCACTTAATTAACTTGGGTTTATCCACTGAAGGGGGTTGGATGAAACAGCCTGGGACACTGGATACTTAAAAATTAAGTGGGGCCCAGCACACCATTGTTGCTAAACTCAGCATCCCTGTTCAGAGGAGGCCGCGCTAACAGGAGGTAGATTTTTTGATTAAAAGAAGCAGAGCACAGCCTCCTCCAAGGAGCTGCTGCGTTTACAGCACAATCAGCAGTTCAAGCAGGCTGCTCGAGTCCCTTTCAGTCTCTACCCTTTGATTGTGGGCTGAAAGTAAAGGGAACTAAGTGATTGGGAGAGCCAGCAAGATACTAACTGACCATGCTGCTTCAAGAAAAGACCAGTTAGTCTAGTCTCACTTTTGCGGCAGAGCATTCCGGCAGGCTGTTCTAGATGAGTTCTGCAGAACTGACATTGCTGGATGTTACTGGACCGCCAGGTGGCCGGGGTCCGGCAGAGATCCGGCTGCTACCCGACAAATATTCAGCGATTCAGCCAGGAAAAGAACATTGTACCTGAAATCTGTAAGCCTTAAATAAGTATGGAAGGTAAAAGATGTCAAAAATATGCAAAAATGCATATTTTTCATGGATGTCTACAGATATACTCATGTCATAATTGTACATTATATTTTACATTCATTACATGTCATTAGATTTGATTTTCTTTTCTATATAGCAATGTTTAAATTTGGAATAATATTAGGTTGACAAATTCAGCCCTGCTACATCATATATGTGAACTATATGTGAACATTCTGTTTTATGCTTGTATCTAATCTATCCCAAGTACCAGATAGAGTCAGGCACGGTTACTTTAAAACAAAAAAAAAAAATGAAATTGTGTTGGCTCTGCCCTCTGTCAATTTGGACCAACCTACCACGAGGCCACTTTTAGATTTTTTTTTCCCCAAAGCCAATCCGCTCCTCCCAAACAGATGTCAAGGGTGGAGCAGTGATCTCTTCATTCTGTGGTTACACAGAGTTTGCAAAAAGGTAACTGTACACCAGATGCACTATATGCTTGTACATGCATCCCAACCATGCCGAATCCAGCTGGATAGTACCACATCTCAGTGGTTCACAGTCCCAGGTTGGTTGAGGTATGTCCCAATTTAAAATGTATCTGAATCCTGAGGACACAGATACAGTTCAATGCAATGGTGAAGCAGGAGGCATGATGCATTGACACATTGCGCCTGCTGGGCTGTGTAGAAAGAACGCAGAGGTCGGGAATCATTCCTTGTCCAGGAAAACAGCCAGTGCGCTGTTTTGCCCAGCTCAACAGGTGTGATGACATCAACACATAATGCAAGTGTAACACAGACTAATATGACAGGTACACTAGTCTGTGATCAGACTCTAGCTATAGAGGTCACAGTGGTCGCAATTGTGACAGGGCCCCTAAACCAGGGGTGCCTACAGGCCACTCCTTGCCAGTGGCGCACTGCCAATTATTGTATTTTTCACCTAATAAGATGCATAATGGAAGTGCTCGCTAGTCTGCAGAAGGTGGGGGGGATCGGTGAGTGAGGTGCTGTACTCACCCCTCCTCCCTACTCTTCTCCGGGCTATGCTGCACTGTCCTGACTCAGTACAGCATCAGGAAATCATACACGGACTATGACCTGATGCTGCATGCAGCCACGTGACAGTGCACCCCAGGCCCAGAGATGACCAGGAAGCGTGACTACAAGAAAGAATGCCAGACCTGGAGAGTGGCAGCAGAGCAGAAGAGGTAATTTATTGATTTTAAGGTCTGATCTGAGTTCTGATATGGAGGCGATTCTGACATGGAAACCTAATCTGAGGTCTGATGTGAGGGTCTGACATGGAGGTCTAAAGGGGGTCTGATCTGAGGTCTGATAATGGGGGGATCTGACATAGAGGTCTAAAGGGGGTCTGATCTGAGGTCCTGATATAGGGGTCTAACATGACGGGAGTCTAATTTTAGTATCTGATATGGGTGTCTGAGAATCTGATATGGGTGTCTGATTTGAGGATATAATTTGGGGGTCTGATTTGAGGTGGATAAGGGGGTCTGATCTGAGGATCTGTTATGGGGGTCTGACCTGAGGACCTGATGGGGTCTGATCTGAAGATCTGATATGACGGTCTGAGTTGAGGTCTGATCTGAGGATCTGATATGGGTGGCTGATCTGAAAGGTAAAGGGGTATTTTTTGTACTGGTGCACAAGACAATGGGGTATTTTTTGTACCGGCACACATTATAGGGGATTATTTCTGTAATGGTGCACATTATAAGAGGGTATTTTGTACTGACACTCATTATAAGGGGGTATTTTTGTACAGGCAAACATTAAAAGTGGGGTATTTTTGTACTAGCCTGTACTAGTACTAGTTTGTAGGGGTGTCCACATTGATTGATAGATAAGGTATTGTGTTACCCACTAATTCTACTATACACCGTCTGCTATTTCTACATAAATTGCTAGAGAATTTTTTCTTTTACCTACCAATACAATTAATGGTCCCATGACATATTGAGGAGGGTGTGTTGAAGTCAATGTTTATTTTTCCCTTATTTTGATCTGTCAGAAGAATAACCCCCCCCCCCCAAAAAAAAAAAAAAAAAAAAAAAAAAAAAAATTGGTCAGTAATTGATCAGTATTGGTAAGGCAAAAACAGGGGTGGGTCCAAGATAGTGAGTGGGTCTGAAACAGGAAATATTTGCATGTCTTCTGTGTTTTGGACCCACTCCTGCTTTTGACTTCCAAATCATGATCAAATCCTGTTGTAAAATACTAACCATGTGATATAGGCCTAATGCTCAAAATGATATGCGTTTTGGCCATTTGCATCTGACATCTGTTTGGCAGAGTGGAAGCAGCATGAGGAGTCAACAGAGTGGTGAGGGTGGCAACAGCATGAGCAGTTAACATAGCGGCCCAGTCACAAAGTGGGGAGGTGGGAGGCAACAGCAGTGGAAGTAATAGCACAAGATGATGGCAGTAGGAGAAGATGGCAGCAGATTTGTGGCATCAAGCCACAATGGGCCATTTTCCACAATGTTCTGGTGTGGCAGCATGCTGCAGTCAGAACATTACTGCCAGAATTATCTAGTTTGATGTATCAGGCACCGGTGTGTGGAAATCCTGGATGATTCCTGGCTGAATCTCTCTACATTTTGTGTTTAAAGGAGAGCTCTCTTTGGAGTAATTATGCCCCTCACCGCAGTAAACACCCAAGCAACTCAGCATGCATCTTTCCATTTGCATCTCCAATGTTTACTGCCATGGTCTATCGTGGTCATCTGCCTGGTCTTCTCATCGCCCTACAGTTCCTCCTCTGTCACTTGGGGAGACAAATCACCTATTTCTGTATACATTTCCTGGGCATTAATGTCCTCCTCCTCCTTCTCCTCGTACACCTCCTTCACCAGTTCAGCCCACACAGGACTCAGGTGGCAGTGAGATGTAGGTATCACGTCTCTTGTTCCCTGGCCAGCCAGATTTATGAGCATGAGCTCCAGGACGTGAAGGAGTGGAATGACATTCCCTAGTCCTGGCGACTTACAAATAAAGTGGCTTCCTCAAAGAGCCTCAGCAAATAGCAGGTGTCATGCATGAGCTGCCACTGGCTAATGTCGAAGTTATACAGGGGAATACCCCACCTGCCTGCATCATCAAGAAATCATTCACGGCCTTCTTCTGCTCATATAGTCGGTCCAACATGTGGATGGTGGAGTTCTAACGTGTGGGAACATCACATATGAGGCAATGTTGGGGAACACTATTCTGTCTTTGCAGCTCAAAGAGGGCGTGTTTTGCACGGTAAGAGTGACCGAAGTGCATGCACAGTTTCCTGGCCATTTTCAAGACATCTTGCAGTTAAATGGAAGACTTCAAGAACCAGGTTACAATCAGATTAAAGACGTGCGCCATGCACGTGCTCACCCAGACTGGCCCGGTGTAGAACAGCGTGACAGCACTGTGCTCTTCATAAGTGGTACGCTGGAGGACCACTCAGAACTGTGCCTACAGTGGAGGCTGAGGACAAGGTGATGAATGATAAGGCAGAGGAGGACATTGGCACCGGAATCATAGGTTGAAAACATGGAGGTGGCATTGCCATCACCTGGCCAAGTTGCTGCTGTGCCTGGGCTGAAACCACATTTACCCAGTGGGCCATAAAGGACATATATTGTCCTTGACTGTAGTTATAGCTTCACACATTGGTGCTGCTGTGAACTGTACCAGACACCGATAGGCTCAAGGACTGCCCCAACTTCTGCTCAACATATGTGTGCAGGCCTGGTATAGATTTTTTAGAGAATTAATGACGGCTTCGGACTCTCCACCTCGGCTTGGCAAAAGCCATCAGGTCTCTGAAAGGTGCAGAGTCAACCACATGGAAAGGGAGGGACTATAGTACTAGCAACTTAGCCAGGAGCTTCAAGACAAAATGCTACAGGATTAATATTGGCCATGATTTTATATGGGCCAATAAATCTTGGACCCAACTTCCAAGAAGGAACTTTCAACTTAAAAGGACACTATCGCAAAGAAAAAAATTTTGATATGTTTTACAACATAACAAAAGCAGGTTTTAACATAACGTATTTTTCAAATTGTGTAATTTTTTTTTTTTATTCAGTTTTCTTGCCTTACATGGGGGCTGCCATGTTGGAAGTAAAGTGTGACAGTCTGGGTTTACAACACAATGGCACCTCACTTACGGCAGGCATGTACATAGGTTTCCTCAGTCGCTGCCGACCCTATAGAGAATGAATGGAAGGATCAAGCCCGCCCCTGTGATGACACCAGTAACACACAGCCAGGTCCTCCCTCCTTGCTGCTGGGGGAAGCCCACTGTGCCTGCTCCTCACTCCTGCAGCAGCGTCCTTGTCTTCATTAGGCTGCCTGTTCTAAATTCTATGGCAGCTCACCCCAGCAGTGCAGACAATTTTTGCTGAGTGTACTGCTGGGGTGAGCAGCCCAGGACTCAGAAACAGAGTAGATGGAGGTTCTTGGGGCTGTAGGACCTTAGTGATGTAATCGGCCATGTGACCAGTGGGGGAGGAGCCTGAGGAGCAGAGATCTGTGTTTTTGTAACGAAGCCATTGTCTCATCTTATCTTGCTGAAGCAGTGATGTCACCGCTGAAGGTGTGAATTGGTGATGTCATTGGTACCACCCACTTTTTTGCAGCATGCCTACTTACAGGTTGCTCAAAGCCTCATTTGGCCAGCAGAGCTCCCCCTGGTGACCAAAGATGGTAAATATGGTAAAATCTAATATTTATTTATAATATTTCACACATTGGAATTTTTATTTATTTATTATTTCTCACAAATATATAATAGATTTTTTAGCATAAATAAAATATAGAACAGGTTTTTGTGATAGATTCCCTTTAATGTTCCTAGTTGACAGCCACACAGAATCACCCACATTTAGGTCCGGACCATTCATACGTTTCCTGTCAGCCACACGTTTGTACTTGTTACCCATATTTATCAAGTTATTTTGAATTTTCCGCAATATAGATGACAAGGATGACGAAAAATGTTCTTCCTCAGGAATACCAGAAGTATGAGAACCAGAAAATGTGCCAAACTGCGGGTGAAAGCCATATGCACCAAAAAATGGTGACTTACCAGTGGAGTCCTGTCTGCGATTATTTATGGCAAACTCTGCCAGAGACAAAAACAAGGACCACTCCTCCTGGTTCTCAGAGACAAAGCATCTCAAGTAAGTCTCCAGACTCTGATTGGTACACTCAGTCTGTCCATTCATCTGGGGGTGAAAGGCAGAGGAAAAAGACAGTTGTACCCCAAGCCGAGTACAGAATGCCTTCCAGAATCTGTCCCACGATCAGAGACCACGTCAGTGGGAATGCCATGAAGTTTCACAATGTTGTCAACAAACACTTGTGCAAGAGTTTTAGCATTGGGGAGTCTTGGTAATGCAATAAAGTGTGCCATTTTACGAAAACGATATACAACCACCAGAATAACTGTCTTACCAGACGAATCAGGCAGATCAGTGATGAAGTGCATGGATAAGTGAGTCCATGGTCTGAACGGGATGGGTAATGGAAGTAGGGGTCCAGAAGGTCGAGTATGTGTCACCTTAGCGCGTGCACAGACACTACAGGCCGACACATAGTCCGCAACACACTTACGCAGCCCCGGCCACCAGAATCTACGAGAGATGAGGTCGACAGTGGATTTACTCCCAGTGTGTCCTGCAAGCACCGAAGAATGATGTTCCTCAAACACCTTATGACGCAAATCAGAAGGAACAAACAACTTCCCAGGGGGGCAAGACTCCGGTGCATCTCCCTGGGCCTCAAACACCTTAGCCTCAAGATCAGGGTAAAGAGCAGATATCACCACTCCTTCGGACAGTCAAAATCACCACATCCGGTAAAACTACGTGACAAGGCATTCGCCTTCACATTCTTAATCCCAGGACGATATGTGACAATGAAATTGAATCTGGTGAAGAAAAAAGTCCATCTGGCCTGCCTCGGATTAGGTCGTTTAGCCGACTCCAGGTAAGCCAGATTTTTGTGATCAGTGAATACAGTTATAGGGTGATTCGCCCCTTCCAACCAATGATGCCATTCCTCAAAAGCCAACTTAATGGCCAGTAACTCTCTGCTACCCACATCATAATTTCTCTCCGCAGCAGAGTTTTTTCGAAAAAAAAAGCACATGGGCGCCATTTACCAGGTGACAGGCCCTGTGATAAAACTGCTCCTACTCCCACCTCGGATGCATCAACCTTCACAATGAAAGGTTGTGACACATCTGGCTGCACAAATATAGGGGCAGAAGAGAAGCACTCCTTCACAGCAGAGAAGGCTTGCAACGCTGCCTCAAACCACACTGAGACATCCGTCCCTTTCTTAGTCATGTCAGTTAAGGGTTTAACTATTGTCGAATAGTTCTTAATAAATTTTTGGTAATCGTTGGTGAACCCCAAAAATCGCATAAGAGCCTTCAGATTTTCAGGTCGGTGCCAGTCCAGAACAGCACGGACTTTCTCTGGATCCATACGGAAACCTGAAGATGAAAGCAAGTATCCTAAGAATTGCACCTCATGTACAGCAAAAACACATTTCTCAAATTTTGCATACAACTTGTTATCTCTTAAGATCTGCAACACCTGTCTAATGTGATCCTGATGTGTCACCATATCTGGAGAATAGATTAGTATGTCATCCAAATACACAACTACAAACCTCCCAACCAGGTGATGAAAAATGTCATTAACAAAATGCTGGAAGACAGCAGGGGCATTGGTCAACCCAAAAGGCATGACCAGGTTCTCAAAGTGGCCCTCAGGAGTATTAAAAGCCGTCTTCCATTCATCCCCTTTCTTGATCCTGACTAGATTATATGCCCCCCTTAAGTCCAACTTGGAGAACACCTTGGCATCCACAATCTGGTTAAACAAGTCAGGAATCAAAGGAAGGGGGTACGGATCACGGACAGTAATCCGATTGAGTTCACGGAAATCCAGACATGGCCTAAGAGTTCCGTCCTTTTTCTTAAAGGGAGTCTGTCACCTCATTTTCACCTATATAACTAACAGCAGTGCCCCACAGAAGATTGCATACAAATCCCAGACATACCTGTGTGCACTTTGTGTCTGTATTCCATGTCAAGAAAAAGCATTTTTATTCTGCAGGAAAACAGCTCCCAAGTACCCGGCTGAAAGTGAAACTAAAAACAGCTTTGTCTCCTGACTCGATTTCTAACAGCTATATCTTCTGATACAGTCATGGCCAAAAGTTTTGAGAATGATACAAATATTAATTTTTACAAAGTCTACTGCTTCAGTTTTTATAATGGCAATTTGCATATACTTCAGAATGTTATAAAGAGTGATCAGCTTAACAGCAATTACTTGCAAAGTCATTATTTGCCTAGAAAATGAACTTTATCCCCCAAAACACATTTCAACATCATTGCACCCCTGCCTTAAAAGGACCAGCTAACATTGTTTCAGTGATTGCTCCATTAACACAGGTGTGGGTGTTGATGAGGACAGGGCTGGAGATCAATCTGTCATGATTAAGTAAGAATGACACCACTGGACACTTTAAAAGGAGGCTAGTGCTTGGCATCATTGTTTCTCTTCTGGTAACCATGGTTATCTCTAAAGAAACACGTGCAGTCATCATTGCACTGCACAAAAATGGCCTAACAGGGAAGAGTATCGCAGCTAGAAAGATTGCACCTCAGTCAACAATCTACAACATCATCAAGAACTTCAAGGAGAGAGGTTCCATTGTTGCCAAAAAGGCTCCAGGGCGCCCAAGAAAGACCAGCAAGCGCCAGGACCGTCTCTTAAAAGTGTTTCAGCTGCGGGATTGGGCTACCAGCAGTGCAGAGCTTGCTCAGGAATGGCAGCAGGCAGGTGTGAGTGCATCTGCACGCACTGTGAGGCGGAGACTCTTGGAGCAAGGCCTGGTCTCAAGGAGGGCAGCAAAGAAGCCACTTCTCTCCAGAAAAAAACATCAGGGACAGACTGATATTCTGCAAAAGGTACAGGGAGTGGACTGCTAAGGACTGGGGTAAAGTCATTTTCTCTGATGAATCCCCTTTTCGATTGTTTGGGACATCTGGAAAACAGCTTATTCGGAGAAGACGAGGTGAGCGCTACCACCAGTCTTGTCTCATGCCAACTGTAAAGCATCCTGAAATCATTCATGTGTGGGGTTGCTTCTCAGCCAAGGGAATCGGCTCTCTCACAGTCTTGCCTAAAAACACAGCCATGAACAAAGAATGGTACCAGAATGTCCTCCGAGAGCAACTTCTCCCAACCGTCCAAGAGCAGTTTGGCGATCAACAATGCCTTTTCCAGCATGATGGAGCACCTTGCCATAAAGCAAAGGTGATAACTAAATGACTCAGGGAACAAAACATAGAGATTTTGGGTCCATGGCCTGGAAACTCCCCAGATCTTAATCCCATAGAGAACTTGTGGTCAATCATCAAGAGACGGGTGGACAAACAAAAACCTACAAATTCTGACAAAATGCAAGCATTGATTGTGCAAGAATGGACTGCTATCAGTCAGGATTTGGTCCAGAAGTTGATTGAGAGCATGCCAGGGAGAATTGCAGAGGTCCCGAAGAAGAAGGGTCAACACTGCAAATATTGACTTGCTGCATTAACTCATTCTAACTGTCAATATAAGCTTTTGTTACTCATAATATGATTGCAATTATATTTCTGTATGTGATAAAAACATCTGACAAACACACATAAAAACCAGAGGGCAGCAGTTCATGTGAAAATATAATATTTGTGTCATTCTCAAAACTTTTGGCCATGACTGTATACTGGATATAATGCTGTGATTTTGGTATCATATTTTAAAGCTTGGAATGTAAGCTTTAAAAGAAGGTCAGAACCATTTTTCTATCTGCTACCAATCCCAAGATATGAGCAGCTAAAGCTGCCCTCCCCCCTCCAGTCTGGTTTGCAGCAGCAGCAGAGCCGGGCACTTGGGGGCTGTTTTCCTGCAGAATAAAAGTGCCTTTTCTGAACGAGGAATACACACACACAGTGCACACAGGTATGTCTGGGATGTGTGTGCAATCTTCTGTGGGGCACTGCTGTTAGCTATATAAGTGAAAATGAGGTGACAGACTCCCTTTAAAGAAAAACCCAGCTGCCACAGGAGATTTGGAAGGTGTAATCTGACCTTTAGCCGAACTCTCAGCAATATATTCCTTCATGGCCGTTCTCCCAGGCCCAGAAAGGTTATACAGCCTAGATTTGGGCAATTTTGCTCCAGGGATAAGATTGATAGGACAATCGTATTCCCGGTGAGGGGGTAAATCCAGACATCCACCTTCAGAAAATATATCAGAGAAATCTGATATAAAAGAGGGAAGTGTCTTAGTAGTTAAAGCAGAAAAAGAGGTATTAAGACAATTGTCAACGCAATAATCATTCCAATCCACAATTTGTCTAGTATGCCAGTCAATGGTCGGATTATGTTTGCTTAACCACAGTAAACCCAGAACCACAGGAGCAGGAAGACCTTCCAACACAAAACACGAAATAAGCTCCTGATGAAATGCACACACTCTTAATTTGATATCATGCACCATTTGAGACAAACACTTCTGAGATAGGGGTGCAGAATCAATGGCACAGAACACAGAAATCTTCTTTTACAATGTACTCGAAGACAATCCATGCACACGGACAAACTGAGCATCAATCAAGTTCACCCCTGCCCCGCTATAAAAAAAAAACACCTCAATTCTCACAACCCTTGACTCTAGCACCACCTCGGCAGTCAGGAGAAAACGGGTACTACAGGATGAAGACAAATGAGCATTTTCAGTCTTTCCACCCACCCCACCAAGAGTGAGATGAGAATTCAACGCCCCCTTTTCTTTTCTCTCTTTTAGAGATTGAATGCATGGACATACATTGACAAAGTGTCCTTTCTGACCACAGAAAAAACACACACCCTTCTTATTACTAAAATGCTTAAGAGTGGAAACAGGAGTAGCTCCCCCTAACTGCATGGGTTCGTCCCCTGACATCAACCCAGGGGAATCTTTACCCAAAATGTCATAGGAAGACAGCACGCCTCCCTGAATAGAATAAAATAATCACATCCCCCAGAAAATCTGTCCGGGAGGGCGACCTTAGGCTCCAAACAGGCTTGACACCCAGCACCCCCAGAACCACCAGCCTGTGGTCCTGAATCTGGTTGCGGATGTCAGCTACCTCCAAGCAGAGTCCCTGCAGCCGTTCAGTAAGCGCAGTAATAGCATCCATGTCTGCACAAAAATGACATTAATTTTAGTTTGGCGGTTTATAATGTCATGCTCTGGTGTGGAGGGAATAGCCACACCAAGCATAAGAGGGAAGGGAAAAGAACCAAACAAGGGAAACTGTCACCTCCTGCAGGAAACTCTGAAACTAGGCCCTGACTGACTACCAGTATGAATAGGCCTTAGTGGTAGGAGAGTTCATACACAGGAACCTAATGGCACCTGACCCTAGAGAACCCTGCCACTAGTGAAAGGGGAAGGAGTCAACCCGTTCCTCCAAAAGTACGGACGAACAGGAGACTCCAGAAGGCAAAACCACAACAGGGAAAAGTAGGATAAACACAAAAGGGAAAATGACACTTATCTTAATGCAGATATTGCAGCAACCAGATCTCAGCCAAAATCCACACCACACACAACAATGTCAGCAGAAAGTATAAACAGCAAGGGATACTGGGAGAGGAAGGGATAAATAGGGGAAAGACAATTACCACACCCACAACAGCTGAGGGGAAGGGGTGTGGTAAACAGCAACCAAACCAAGAGGAAAACATGTCAAATTCTGTCATTTTTGAAAGTCTAGCCGAACGCCTGCAACCTGATGCAAGTTCGTGACACCATCATTTTCAATACTGCCCTGTTGCTGCTATTACTACCCCTACAAAACCACACATCTCCTGCCATGTCTGTCAGCTTCCATACTGTACTGCTACTGCTGTTCGCAGAAAGGATATTTTTTTTTCATAGCTGTTGTAAAAACAAAAGCCTTTTCTTCTTCACTTTCATAGAACTCAGACACACTGTTCCAAGAAATCTGCTTACCTCTACTTGCCAACTGTCCTCTAACATTAACATCAGCCCAAAAACAGTATGCCAGGACCTTCATGACATCGGTTTCCATGGCCGAGCAACTGCAAGCCTTCCATCACCAAGCACAATGTGAAGTGTTGGAGTGGAGAAACATGGGCCTATGGAGCAGTGGAGTGACAAATCACGGTTCTCTGTCTAGCAGTCTAATGAGAGTCTGGGTTTGTGGAATGCTGGAAGAATATTACCCATCTGACTAAATCATGCCAACTTTTTAGCTATTTCAAGGGTTAGCTTTGGCCCCTTAGTCCCAGTGAAGGGAAACCTTAATGCTTCAGCATGCTAAGACATTTAGACAATTGTAACAATTGTAACAAATGCTCTTCTGGTTGAATAAGCAAAAACTCAGACACACTCAAAAATCTTGTAGAAATCTTGTAAAGTAGTCCCATAAAAGTGGAAGCTGTTTTAACTGCAAAGGGTGAACCAATCAGATTGCTTATTAATTTTCAAAATGGATATTGGTAAATAGATGATTGGTTATTTAGGGCTAGTTCACAACTGTTTTTTTAAGTTAATAAACACAGTAAGAAAGTTTGTAATCAATTTCTGTGTTTATTATTAAAATAAATCATAACCCAACCCTACACCTTCTATTGATATACTTCTATTAATATAGACGATAAGAGCACAAACATGAATCAATTTACCTAGAAAGAAATTCTTAATGGTTTGGTATTGGATATATGTTTACACTAAATAATTTCCCTATTATTAATGATTTCATTACGTCATGACTGTGATACACTGACTGATAATAAATCACAAGTGAAAATCATTATTTTTAATATTCGCATTTTAGTGTATAATAAACAATATTGACTTCCGCCACAAGCAGATTAAAACATAGACACATACATAATTAATCCTCTATTTCAGTCTGTAACATTCCTTGTGATTAATAGTAATTTCTATGCTTCATGGATTTATTTGAGAAGTATCATTTTCTTTAAAACAAATGCCAATAAGTAATGCAGAAATGTTTGTCCATAATAGCGGCCTCCTAAATGCAGTGGAAGGGATTTTTTTTTTTTTTCAGGGCATGGATTCATTTTTGGGATTTTTGTAAAACTGAACCATACTAATTGAAAGTTGATGAACACAATGTTATCAGTTCTGACTAGTCTTCATTTTTTGGGGATCCAATCACATTTACATGATCAAAAAAACCTAGCATGAGATTTTTCAACATTGGTGATTTTGTTTTTTGTGCCAATGAATTTTTATATGGTTTATCCTGTCTGATCTAAGACCCTGACTCACATGCAAGGTCACTTATTTTTTTCTGTGCAGACATCTTCTTAACGCTTTTCCAGGTCTTTAGTCAAGTTTTTAAAGATAACACCCACCCAGGAGCTCAATGGGCACCATAGCTGGTGGATGTCTGTGACTTAACACAGCAAAGATTTTCTGGCAGTGTTTATAATCAAAGACGACTCCAACCACACACATTTAAACTCTTAGATGCCATAGTGAATTGCAACAACGGGTGATGACAGGTAATTGTCTGCGACTGGGCTTGGATTCCCAAATGGCCCTCCATCATGAAGAGATTGTGAAAGCCAGTTGTTTTGCAAGTTATAGTAAAGTTCTATTATGCTCTCCCACAGGCTGGGCTTATTAAGAACATCACAATTTTATCATAAACTGCAGTTGTACATTATTGCAGTCTATGGCATAAGAAATTTGATGGTTGCATGTTCAAGTACCCTACTGGAAAGAAAAAAAGGAAAAAAACCCTCTTTCTCCATTTGTCAAATAAAAATACAATGAAATAATGCACCAAAATGTTCGAACTAACAGTAACAAAAAAAACAAAAAAAAAATCAAAATGCCTGAGTCACCAATTTGGTCGCTTGGCTCCCCCACAAAAAAAAAATTGGAATAAACAGTGTTCTAAAAGTAACATATGCCCCAAAATGTTTCAATAAAAACTACAACTCACACTGCAAAAAATAACCCTCACACAGCTCCATAGTCAGAAATATAAAACAGTTATAGGTGACATTAAGTATCACTGTAATCATACTGTCCCACACAACAAAGGTAATTTTTAAAGGATTCAGTACCTTTTGATTACTGATGATCTATCCTTTGGAAAAATAGTCAGCATCTGATCGGTGGTCCGACGCCCGGGATGATCGGTGGAGGTCCCGAGTGTCATCCTATCAGTGTAATGTATATGTTCTGTAGTCCTTAACCTTCTTCTGGCCACTAATTGCCAGCTGTCAATTCTCTGTGGCAGAGTGGAGAGAGCAGTAGATCATGAAAACCAGAAAACAACTGCACACAAAAAGTGTGCATTTGAACCAGAGTTTAAATCACTAGTTTATGCTTCCTTCAGATAGGGTAGTAGTTTTCACCTTCCTGACCAAAGGCCATTTTTTGCAAATCTGACATGTCACTTTATGTGTTAATAACTATGGAACATTTTTACTTATCCAAGCCATTCTGAAAATATTTTCTCTTGACACATTGTACTTCATGACAGTGGTAAATCTGAGTTGATAAATGTCACCGTTATATATAAAAAAAAAAAATCCAAACTTTACCAAAATGACCCCATTGTAGAAAATACACCCCTAAAGTTATTCAAATTTGAGTTTACAAACTTTCTTAACCCTTTAGGTGTTCCACAATAATTAAAGGAATATAGAGAAATTTCAAAATGTCACTTTTTTTGCAGATTTTTCATTTTGATCCATTTTTCTCCTGTAAGGCAGAAAGGGTTAACAGCCAAACAAGGGTAGGTCATATGATATTTTTATAGAGCAGGTCATTATGGACGCATCAATACTTAATATGTCTATGATTTTTAATTTATTTATGACATGTTGCAGTGATAGGTGACCGATGGCTGCTATGGTAACTGCAGGCCACGCAAAGGCCTCGGTCTCTGAGACCTTTGCATTGCATATAAACCCTTTATATGCTGCAATCAACGCTGACCGAGGCATATAAAGGGTTTACAGCGGTGCCGGTGGAAACAGCAGACTCCCAGCTGGGCCCCTGCATTGATCTGGCATTCACAGCTCTGTTGCCCGTCCGATCATCATGACGTACTAGACTAGTACAATATATTTCAGCAAGGGGTTGATAATATATAAGATCTGCTAAAGAAACAGATGCCATATAAATTGATCCTTCCTAAACTGTAATAAAATTATACAAACTTAATGAAACTTATTTGAATCCATCTACAGCTCCTTTGCCAATTTTTTTTTTACACTATTGTAAACCTTGTTTTAAGCCAAGTAACATTAACCCTTTCATGACCGGACCTATAAAAGGCCTGAATGTCCAGGCAACTTTTTCTGATTTGGGCACGTGGTGGTTTAGTGACTATAATTTTTTTTTTATTTGTTTGAATACCAAAATAATTTTTGCAATTTTTTTTCTTGACACTCAGGACTTTTTATTAGAATGTTTCTTTCAAAGATTTTTTATATTTTTTTAGGTTTAATTTGGACGAAAACCGCTAATTCTTATTAAAACAAAAGTATTTTTTTTTAATTATAGATTTTTCTTTTTTAAATATAAAAACTGACACACAAATTAATTATTGTAATGGGTTCCCTATTTCATGACGATCGTTTTGATATATAACATGTATATATTTTATTGAACAGGGCGACTATGGTGACTGTTTCCGTTGGCGACTGCGTTTTTAATTTTTTTTTTTTACACTTTTTATTTGGATTTTTATTATTATTTTTTTACTTATATATTAATTTATTTTTGACAAATAATATGTCCCCCAAGAGGTCATTAAAAGACCTCTGGAGGACATTTACTTTTTTTTTTTAACACTTTTTTTTTCACTGTTTCCACTGTAACTGGGGCATCCACAGGAGCCCCAGTTACAGGGGAAAACAGCCCCCTGTGGGGGCATTGGACACAGGCAGAGCTGATCAGGGTCTCCTTAGACCCTGCAGCACTGCTGTGGCCCCGAGACACCCGGCGGTCACGTGACCGCCGGGACTAACACAGGAAGCGGCTCTGCGCTTCCTTCCTCCTCCAGCAGCTCCTGGCAGCAGGTACGTTCTCCTCCTGCACAGGAGAAGGCAGAAGCGGTAATAAACCGCTCCTGTCTTCTCCTCAGGGTCCCTGCTCTGTCTGTGAGCAGGGACCCGACCTGCTCCTGCTAGATTGCGGGAGCAGGAGCTTTAATTCCAGCGCTGATCAGCGCTGGGATTAAAGCGCTGCCTGCACGTGTATATACGTGCTATCTGCACGGGGCATGTGCAGATAGGACGTATATACACAGATGGCTGACGTCAAGGGGTTAAACATGATTTCAGCTACTGCTAGCTATCTGCAGAATATATTTTAAAATATTACATGACATCATAAACATTTTTAAAGCAGAATTCAGGTAAGGCAACTTGAGGGAGTTTTTTATGTAGTTTTAAAGCATCATTTTATGTCAAAACATAAAGCAGATATCAAACAAGAAAAAGTTTAAATCTCGTTTAAACTTTTCCTCCACTCTTGGTTTAAGCAATAAAAAAAAAAAAAAAAAAAGCCTCAACATAAAAAAAAAAACACCAAACTGTTCTGTGTGAACCTGGCATTATAATAAGAAATGTTGAGACATATACACAACTACAGTATAACATCCAAATGTAAAAGTTTTATTGAGTTTTATTATCTTTTTAAGATGCAGCTCCACATCTTCCTGGGTCAGACAGGCTGCTTTTAATGGGAAATTTTCTTTTATATTCTGCTTTTCATCTGACAATTTATTTTTCTCAGTAGATACAGAGGAAAAAAATATTTAATAGCTTTGTTTTCTTGTCATCACTCTCTGCAACTCCCCCCTCATCATTCTGTAAAGGGCCAACACCTTTAGATCTATACTTTTTACCATTTATATAATTGAAGAACATTTTAGGGTTAGTTTTATTTTCTTTGGCAATGAATTTCTTGGTCTCTAGTTTGACTGCTTTTAAAAATATTCCATTTTGAGGCTGCATTTTTATTTTTGAGTGCATTGTCCCAGTTAGTAAGGCCAATAACCTCTCTTAGCTGGTCAAATTTAGCTTTTTTGAAGTTTGGTATTTGTATGCCTTCCTGAAGAAATACTCTTTTGAATGACAATTTGAAGGTTATTATATTATGGTCACTATTCCCCAGGTGTCCCCCGAACCTGCACATCTGTTGTTCTGTCAGGTCTGTAGGTTAGTACTAAGTCCAGTATGGTCGTCTCTCTAGTCGGGTCCTGAACCACTTGGAAAAGGTAGTTGTATTTGGTTATTGCCAACCTGTTTCCTTTATGAGATCTATAGCTTTCATTTTCCCACATTATGATTTGCTGATGATTTTCTGTAGTATATTAGGTGGCTTATAACAAACTCCTATAGTATTTTATTATTGTATTTTACTCTATATATTTCTACCCACAGTAACTTCAAATGTTAATTTCCCTCACTTATATCTTCCTGGAATGTGGGCCTTTTCATAAAGACAAACCCTGACCCTTCTCCAGTTTTGACAATCCTTTCTAAACAGACTGTAACCCTGTATGGTTACCTCCCAGTTATAGCTATCATCCAGCCATGTCTCCGTTATTCCCACTATGTTATAGTTCTCCTCATTACTACTTCCAGTTCCCCAGTTTTATTAGTCTGGCTTCTGGCATTAGTGTACATACAATTTACAAGGTTTTCGTATATTTTGTACCTTACACTTTTCCTTATGAATTATTCTAGTCCCTCCTTTCACTCTTTCCCCAGTTTCATTCTCTCCTAATGTCTCTACCTGCGCTATCTTCCCCTCTAATAATGTAATTACCCTCCCCCCATTCCTTAGTTTAAACACCCCTCCAAACTTCTAGCCATTTTCTCCCCCAAAACAGCTGCACCTTTCCCCTTGAGGTGCAGCTCATTCTTACAATTGAGCCTCTAGCAGATGGAGAAGTCTGCCCAGTTCTACAGAAACCCAAACCCCTCCTTCCTACACCAGTTCTTGAGCCACTTGTTAACCCCCCCCCTCAATCTCCCACTAACTTTCTAGTGTGGCTTGTGGTACAGGTAGTATTTCGAAAAACACTACTTTTGAGGTCCCTGAGCTTGTGACCTAAATCCATAAAATAATTTTTAAGGACACTTTACCTACCTATAACTTTGTCATTGGTTTCAATGTGGACCATGACGGGTGGATCTTTGCCAGCCTTTCCCAGTAATCTCTCAACCTGATCTGACATATGTTGAACTCAAGTGCCAGGAGAACAACACACCATTCGACGATCTCAGTCTTTGTGAAAGATTGCCCTATCTGTACCCCTAATAATTGAGTCTCCCACTGCCAGCAACTGTAGTGGCTTTCCCTGCTCTCCTGGTCCCCTGCTTACTGGAGCTGACATTCCCCTTCTTACTGCTGTAACTTCATTTCTCTGAAATGGACAGAGACATCATTTCCAGGACCAGCATAGGGACTCTACAGTGGATGAGGCTGTAATCTCAGACAGAATCCTTCCTCACCTTGGGCACATTTACAGAGCAGATTCTGGTCTTCACTGCCTCATCACATGTGATGATAGAAGATTCCATCCACAGGATTACAGCCCTGTCCACTGCATCACCCCTGTGTTGGTCAAGAAATTATATGCCCAACTATTCCAGGGACAGGAAGTTTCAGCCAAAAGACAATGGATGTTACATTGGTAGAAGTAAGGATTTTTCGGAGAGGCGAGTTATGCAATCAGTTCAGAAAGCAGCAGATCTAGTGAGAACATCCATAAATTGTATTGTTTGATAGGTTCACACCAAATGACAGGGATTGTGAAGTCATGGGAATTTCCTTTACCTAATTATAAAATAGCTTTCAGGGTCCATTCACACTGCAGTATAGGTTTAGTGCATTTTCCTGTTGAGCATATAATGCACGGCCTGTATTTCCTTTACAATGAATCAACCTATTATGTGTAGAGATGAGTGAATTGCTGGTCCAATTCACAAATAAATTTGACCCAAATTTATCAGAATTTATCCAATTACTCTGAAGCTTTGGTGTATGACACTGTAATGGGGCGCAGTGGGTGGGGACTCACTGTACCAACTAACAGGTTTGACTTTGGGCTAGTCCTAAGGGCATTATCCTGGCGAACCCCTGGTTTTTACCCTTTAACCCCTGTATGGGTATCTGATCTTCACTTCAGGGGACCCACCAGGTTGCTACCCCTTGGAATAGTCCTGGTATAGTTGGCAGCTGAACCACGGGTCAGAGACATTTTGCTCTATCTGTACCCCTAATAATTGAGTCTCCCACTACCAGCACCTGTCTGGCCTGCCCCGCTCTCCTGGTCCCCTGCTTACTGGAGCTGACATTCCCCTGTCTGGAAGAGGAAGTGTTTTGCTGCAGCAGTGCTATTTCTGAACTGACATCCCCTCATCTGCCAACCTTGCAAACTTGTTGGGGTGTGTGAGATCAGGGCTAGCTTCCCTGGCACTCTACCTCAGTGAGCAGCAAACTCTGTTCCAAATTGCAAATAGCTTCTTAGTGTTTAGATTAGATATACGATGTGCGATTCTAAACAAGTAATTTGCTCACATTTTGAACAAAGATATGCAACCTCAAACGGCGGTTCCAGGACTGCATACATTAGACAACATGCGCACTGTACAGTGCAGTGATAAGCAACTGATTTACTGTAGTCCCCTCCTAAAGTCCCTGAATCTCAAGTCACTTAATCTAAAGTCACACACTTAATACAAGCACACACTTAAAATAAAACACGTGAATGCCCCTGCGAACTTCTCCCAAACAACTTCAAACTAGACTGCTGTCCACCCCCCCTTTGGATTCAGTCAAAGGGTTAAACACCCAGAATCAGAGGTTATTCCATTTGTGGCCACTGCAGTTAGTAACAGTTCAATCTTAGAGAAACAGCATACAGCCAGCTGCTAAAGCACCTCAAATACAGCAACTCCCTAAAAACATCATGCTGTAAACTGAGGACCATTCACCATCAAAAACAGTATTCCATTGGTAATGTTTAGAGATGAGCGAGTAGTGTTCGATCGAGCTGGTATTCGATCGAATACTACGATATTCGGCGTGCTCGATTTCTTTCGAGTATAACGGCGATGGCGCACTTAGAATTCGTTTCCCCTCCCACCTTCCCTGGCGCTCTTTTTCCACCAATCACCATGCAGGGGGGGTATGACAGGCACGCTGAGCACGCTGGCATCGCGAAAACGGCGTCTACATGCAATGGCTGGAAAAACCATGTGACCTTGAATATTAAAAACTCAGCTCTTCCTGCTCGTTCGCATATGCTGCGTGAACTTAGTCAGGGACAGAGGCTGGAGAAGGGAGAGACAGGTTTTAGCTGTTGGACAGGCAGGAGCGTGATTAAAAGCCCTTATCAGGGCTACTATAGTGCAGTACAGTGATAGCTTTACTACAAGATACACTTTACAGAGAACGGCTGCCGTATTCAGGGATAGCTGCTGGAGTAGGGACAGAGAGAGGCATTAGTGGTGTATTAGGTGCTCTGCTACATACCAAACTATATTTGGCACTACTGCTGTGTACCTTGAAATATACAATATATAGGCCTTTCAATTGGCAACTGTACTGTGCGTTCTCTTGCAAAGTAATTTCTCATACCTGGTGTTCATACACACTGTCTGATCACTTAGTACACGGCTGTGTACCTTGAAATATACAATATATAGGCCTTACAATTGCCAACTGTACTGTGCGTTCTCTTGCAAAGTAATTTCTCATACCTGGTGTTCATACACACCGTCTGATCACTTAGTACACGGCTGTGTACCTTGAAATATACAATATATAGGCCTTACAATTGCCAACTGTACTGTGCGTTCTCTTGCAAAGTAATTTCTCATACCTGGTGTTCATACACACCGTCTGATCACTTAGTACACGGCTGTGTACCTTGAAATATACAATATATAGGCCTTTCAATTGGCAACTGTACTGTGCGTTCTCTTGCAAAATAATTTCTCAAACCTGGTGTTCATACACACCGTCTGATCACTTAGTACACGGCTGTGTACCTTGAAATATACAATATATAGGCCTTTCAATTGGCAACTGTACTGTGCGTTCTCTTGCCAAAGTAATTTCTCAAACCTGGTGTTCATACACACCGTCTGATCACTTAGTACACGGCTGTGTACCTTAAAATATACAATATATAGGCCTTACAATTGCCAACTGTACTGTGCGTTCTCTTGCAAAGTAATTTCTCAAACCTGGTGTTCATACACACCGTCTGATCACTTAGTACACGGCTGTGTACCTTGAAATATACAATATATAGGCCTTACAATTGCCAACTGTACTGTGTGTTCTCTTGCAAAGTAATTTCTCATACCTGGTGTTCATACACACCGTCTGATCACTTAGTACACGGCTGTGTACCTTGAAATATACAATATATGGGCCTTACAATTGCCAACTGTACTGTGCGTTCTCTTGCAAAGTAATTTCTCATACCTGGTGTTCATACACACCGTCTGATCACTTAGTACACGGCTGTGTACCTTGAAATATACAATATATAGGCCTTTCAATTGGCAACTGTACTGTGCGTTCTCTTGCAAAGTAATTTCTCAAACCTGGTGTTCATACACACCGTCTGATCACTTAGTACACGGCTGTGTACCTTGAAATATACAATATATAGGCCTTACAATTGCCAACTGTACTGTGCGTTCTCTTGCAAAGTAATTTCTCATACCTGGTGTTCATACACACCGTCTGATCACTTAGTACACGGCTGTGTACCTTGAAATATACAATATATAGGCCTTACAATTGCCAACTGTACTGTGCGTTCTCTTGCAAAGTAATTTCTCATACCTGGTGTTCATACACACCGTCTGATCACTTAGTACACGGCTGTGTACCTTGAAATATACAATATATAGGCCTTACAATTGCCAACTGTACTGTGCGTTCTCTTGCAAAGTAATTTCTCATACCTGGTGTTCATACACACCGTCTGATCACTTAGTACACGGCTGTGTACCTTGAAATATACAATATATAGGCCTTACAATTGCCAACTGTACTGTGCGTTCTCTTGCAAAGTAATTTCTCATACCTGGTGTTCATACACACCGTCTGATCACTTAGTACACGGCTGTGTACCTTGAAATATACAATATATAGGCCTTACAATTGCCAACTGTACTGTGCGTTCTCTTGCAAAGTAATTTCTCATACCTGGTGTTCATACACACCGTCTGATCACTTAGTACACGGCTGTGTACCTTGAAATATACAATATATAGGCCTTACAATTGCCAACTGTACTGTGCGTTCTCTTGCAAAGTAATTTCTCAAACCTGGTGTTCATACACACCGTCTGATCACTTAGTACACGGCTGTGTACCTTGAAATATACAATATATAGGCCTTACAATTGCCAACTGTACTGTGCGTTCTCTTGCAAAGTAATTTCTCATACCTGGTGTTCATACACACCGTCTGATCACTTAGTACACGGCTGTGTACCTTGAAATATACAATATATAGGCCTTTCAATTGGCAACTGTACTGTGCGTTCTCTTGCAAAGTAATTTCACGGCTGTGAAGGCAAAATATTGTAACCAAAAAAAAATAAAATGCAGCGGGGGGCTAGCGGAATAGGACGTGGACGAGGACGGGGGCGCGGAAATGCTGTTGGGGGCCTTGTTGAAGCCAGTGGGGATACAATGCGTGCTGGTGAGGGTCAGCCAGGATCCCGCTCATCCAGAATCCCTGCCTTTATGGGACAGTTAAGCAGGGGGCGGGTTACACCGCTGTCGAGGCCTGAGCAGGTTGAACAGGTGGTGCAATGGATAGCCGATAGCGCTTCCACACAGTTGTCCACCAGCCAGTCATCCACACAGTCTCACTGTGACCCGCCTTCCTCCACACCTGGCCAACAGAGTCATCCCACCATTGACCCCTCCCAGGAGCTCTTTTCGGGTCCTTTTTCAGATGTGCCGGAAGAATCCCAGGAGCTAGCAGAGGAATTTGTTTGTAGTGATGCCCAAACACTTGAGTTTTCGCCATCTCCTGCTGATGTGGACCCTGAGCCAGCATCTGTTATCATGAGCGATGATGATGATGAGACGCAGTTGCCATCAAGGGAGGCTGTTGGAATGTCCAGTGGGCAGGAGGAGGAGCAGAGTGAGGAAGTTGAGGTGGTGGATGACGAAATGACCGACCCCACTTGGCCAGGGGTGATGTCCAGCGAGGAAAGTAGTGGCGAGGTGGTGGTCTGCGCAGCACCGAAAAAGGCAGCAAGAGGCAGAGGGATGTCCAGAGGCAGAGGGATGTCCAGAGGCAGAGGGATGTCCACAGGCAGAGGGATGTCCAGGGGCAGAGGACAGTCCAGACAGAGAAGTGAGGCCACAGCCAGCAGGGCCGAAGCTGTTCCCGGCAGCGGGCAGTCGCGCGAAGCTCCCCCATCGAGGCCTCGTACTTCTGTGGTGTGGAGATTTTTTAATGTTTGTGCGGATGACAAACTGAGCGCGGTTTGCACACTCTGCCACTCAAAACTGAGTAGGGGCTCTGAGAAGAGCAATCTGACCACCTCAGGCATGCGGCGTCACTTGGAAGTCAAGCACTGGGCTGAGTGGGAGAGAGCAAACGCAATACAACCTGCGCCCGGTCTTGCTGCCACTGCCTCTTCCCCTGTGTTGTGTGCTGCCACTGCGGTCCAGACCTCCAGCCAGGACACCTCCACATCTGCCTCTGCCTCGGCTACTTTGGGGCCGTCTCCTTCAGCCTCCCCTTCCCCTGCATCTTCGCCTGCACCTTCACACTCCTCGTCCCATCAACTGTCCATCTCGCAGGCGTTCGACCGCAGGCGGAAGTACGCCTCGAGTCACCCCCAAGCCCAAGCCTTAAACTGCCACATCTCCAAACTGCTGGCCCTGGAGATGTTGCCGTTTAGGCTTGTGGAGACGCAGGCCTTCCGCGACCTGATGGCGGCTGCCGCACCTCGCTATTTCCGTCCCCAGCCGCCACTACTTTTCCCGGAGTGCCGTCCCCGCCCTGCACCAGCACGTGTCGCGTAACATCAGGCGGGCCCTGAGGTACGCAGTCAGCGCAAAGGTCCACTTGACTACCGACTCGTGGACAAGCGCTTGCGGCCAGGGACGATACATCTCTTTGACGGCACACTGGGTGAATGTAGTGGAAGCGGGGACGGGGTCGCAAACAGAGACGGCCTACCTACCACCCCCGCCCAAGATTGCCAGCATGGGTTCTGATAAACCCCCCTCCTCCTCCTCCTCCTCCTCCTCTGCCTTAACATCGCCCTCAGCCGCTAGCTGGAAGTGTTGCAGCACTGGCGCGGGGAGACGTCAGCAGGCGGTGCTTAAGCTCATCAGCTCGGGCGACAGGAAGCACAGCGCCCCAGAGGTGAGGGACGCCATATTGCAGCAGACGGAGATGTGGCTGTCGCCGCTGCAGCTAGGACCAGGCATGGTCGTGTGCGATAACGGCCGTAACCTGGTGGCGGCTCTGGAGCTTGCCGAACTCAATCACGTACCATGCCTGGCCCACGTTTTTAATCTGGTAGTCCAAAAATTTCTAAAGACTTACCCCAACCTGGCAGAGCTACTGGTGAAAGTGCGGCGCTTGTGCGCTCACTTTCGGAAGTCAACTGTAGCTGCTGCTAGCTTAAAAAAACTCCAGCAACGCCTCCATTTGCCTGAACATCGGCTGTTGTGCGACCTGCCGACTCGCTGGAATTCCACCTATTTCATGTTGGCCAGGGTGTGTGAGCAGCAGAGAGCATTGATGGAGTACCAGATTATGAATGCACGCGTGCCTCCAACTCAGCTCCCTCAGTTTGCCAACCACGAGTGGCCATGGATGGCAGACATATGCGATGTACTGCGTATCTTTGAGGAGTCCACCAAGAAGGTCAGCAGCGAGGACGCTATAGTGAGCGTAACCATCCCGCTCCTAGGCGTCCTTAAAGAATCCCTCATCGCAATAAGGGAGAACGCATTGCACGCAGAGGAGACGGGGGTAGGAGGAGACGCAACGGAGCTACACAGTCAGACCACACTTTTGTCTGCTTCACGGTGGCAGTTGCAGGAGGATGAGGATGAGGAGGAGGAGGACGACGTGGAGGTGGCTGTGGAAGAGGAGGAGGATGCTGGCGGCGAGGGTAGCAGTCAGGCTGTGTGCGTCCCATTGGTTCAGCGCGGATGGGGCGGAGAGGAGGCGGAAGAGGAAGAGGAGGAAATGGCAAGTGATCCTTCTGGTGGGGGCAGTGAGGTCATGCCTATTCAGAGTCTGGCACACATGGCTGACTTCATGCTGGGCTGCTTTTCCCGGGACACACGTGTTGTCCGGATAGTGGAGAACAAACTGTACTGGGTCTTCGCACTCCTGGACCCCCGGTATAAAGATAACGTCTCCTCTTTTATTCCGGTAGAGGAGAGGACAAATCGATTGCTGGAATACCAGAGGGAACTCGTGCAGAACATGATGGAGATTTTCCCACCCACCATCGCTGGCGGCAGAGAGGAGAGGGTCTCCCAGAGTCCCACAACATCTATCAGGCCCACAGCCACCAGGGGAACACTCTCCAAGGTGTGGGACACGTTCATGGCACCCCCTCATGCAACTTCCATCACTGCGGGGCCCGCTATCAGCAGGAGGGACAAGTATCGGCGGATGTTGCGGGAGTACCTGGCAGACCGTAACCCTGTCCTCCCCGATCCCTCGGCGTCCTACACTTACTGGGTCTCCAAGTTGGACACGTGGCTGGAACTGTCCCTGTACGCCTTGGAGGTGCTTGCCTGCCCTGCCGCCAGCGTGCTATCAGAAAGGGTGTTCAGCGCAGCCGGGGGCATTATAACCGATAAGCGCAGCCGCCTGTCAACCGACAGTGCCGACAGGCTGACGCTAATCAAAATGAACAGCAAGTGGATTGACCCGGACTTTGCTTCTCCAACAGTGGAAAGCAGCCAAAAGTGAAGTGCCATCTGTATGAAGTGCCATTTCCTCCTCCACCTCCTCCTCCTCCTCCTTAACCGCCGTAGAATTGCTCCGTAAATAAGAAAAATTTATATATTTATGGCTCACCTCTTGGGCCTCCACAAAATGTTTAAGAGGTGTCACCTCTTGGGCCTCCACATAATTTTCAAGAGGTCTCACCTCTTGGGCCTCCACAAAATGTTTAAGAGGTGTCACCTCTTGGGCCTCCACAAAATTTTTAAGAGGTCTCACCTCTTGGGCCTCCACAAAATGTTTAATAGGTCTCACCTCTTGGGCCTCCACAAAATGTTTAACAGGTCTCACCTCTTGGGCCTCCACAAAATTTTATCAAGGTCTCACCTCTTGGGCCTCCACAAAATGTTTAAGAGATGTCACCTCTTGGGCCTCCACATAATTTTTAAGAGGTCTCACCTCTTGGGCCTCCACAAAATGTTTAAGAGGTCTCACCTCTTGGGCCTCCACAAAATGTTTAAGAGGTCTCACCTCTTGGGCCTCCACAAAATTTTATCAAGGTCTCACCTCTTGGGCCTCCACAAATTTTTATGAAGGTCTAACCTCTTGGGCCTCCACAAAATTTTTAACAGGTCTCACCTCTTGGGCCTCCACATAATTTTATCAAGGTCTCACCTCTTGGGCCTCCACAAAATTTTATCAAGGTCTCACCTCTTGGGCCTCCACATAATTTTTAATACGTCTCACCTCTTGGGCCTCCACAAAATGTTTAAGAGGTCTCACCTCTTGGGCCTCCACATAATTTTTAAGAGGTCTCACCTCTTGGGCCTCCACATAATTTTTAAGAGGTCTCACCTCTTGGGCCTCCACAAAATGTTTAACAGGTCTCACCTCTTGGGCCTCCACAAAATGTTTAACAGGTCTCACCTCTTGGGCCTCCACATAATTTTTAACAGGTCTCACCTCTTGGGCCTCTACATAATTTTTAACAGGTCTCACCTCTTGGGCCTCCACATAATTTTTAACACGTCTCACCTCTTGGGCCTCCACATAATTTTTAACACGTCTCACCTCTTGGGCCTCCACATAATTTTTAACACGTCTCACCTCTTGTGACTCCACATAATTTTTAACACGTCTCACCTCTTGGGCCTCCACAAAATGTTTAACAGGTCTCACCTCTTGGGCCTCCACATAATTTTTAACACGTCTCACCTCTTGGGCCTTCACATAATTTTTAACACGTCTCACCTCTTGGGCCTCCACATAATTTTTAATACGTCTCACCTCTTGGGCCTCCACAAAATGTTTAAGAGGTCTTACCTCTTGGGCCTCCACTAAATGTTTAAGAGATGTCACCTCTTGGGCCTCCACATAATTTTTAACAGGTCTCACCTCTTGGGCCTCCACAAAATGTTTAAGAGGTCTCACCTCTTGGGCCTCCACAAAATGTTTAAGAGGTCTCACCTCTTGGGCCTCCACAAAATGTTTAAGAGGTCTCACCTCTTGGGCCTCCACAAAATTTTATCAAGGTCTCACCTCTTGGGCCTCCACAAATTTTTATCAAGGTCTCACCTCTTGGGCCTCCACAAAATTTTTAACAGGTCTCACCTCTTGGGCCTCCACATAATTTTTAAGAGGTCTCACCTCTTGGGCCTCCACATAATTTTTAAGAGGTCTCACCTCTTGGGCCTCCACAAAATGTTTAAGAGGTCTCACCTCTTGGACCTCCACAAAATTTTATCAAGGTCTCACCTCTTGGGCCTCCACAAAATTTTATCAAGGTCTCTCCTCTGGGCCTCCACAAAATTTTTAACAGGTCTCACCTCTTGGGCCTCCACAAATTTTTAACAGGTCTCACCTCTTGGGCCTCCACATAATTTTATCAAGGTCTCACCTCTTGGGCCTCCACAAAATTTTTAACAGGTCTCACCTCTTGGGCCTCCACAAAATTTTATCAAGGTCTCACCTCTTGGGCCTCCACAAAATTTTTAACAGGTCTCACCTCTTGGGCCTCCACAAAATTTTATCAAGGTCTCACCTCTTGGGCCTCCACAAAATTTTATCAAGGTCTCACCTCTTGGGCCTAAACAAAATTTTTAACAGGTCTCACCTCTTGGGCCTCCACAAAATTTTCCATGAGCCTCTGGCCAGCCCACGGCCTCTTCCTGCCTTTTGCGGTCCTACGCATCCCTCAACATCCCCACTGCTTTACCTGCTAGACATGACACTGGGCCAGGTCGGGTCACTGACATCTCAAGCGCCAACAATTTGGGCATTTTAAGGCTTCTGCATGTGTTTGAGTTGTTTTTACATTTTAAAGAAGACATGTCTGACCACATCTCACACACACACACACACACACAATGACAATTAGGGGTGGGGTCTATTTGCTTTCCCCTTTGCCTATGCCATCTGTGGTTGTCATAGGCAACGTGATTTTAAGGGGTGCAGAATTTCATCTTCTTTTTTGTCTAGTTTGGCTTGGGGTCCCTGGCAATGTAGAGGAAAGAAGGTTTCCTTGTATGGTCTCACTTTACAGAGAGGTTATATTGTCTTTGGAGTGTATTGTTGAGAGGCTGTGATAGTGGCGTAATAGTGCGACTTGGGCGCGTTATATGCACCCAGACATGCTTCCCCTGCTGTCCCAGTTGCATTCCAGCAGTGTTGGCATCCTTTTCTGAGGATTCAGGGTGGACTTGGTGACCTCCAAGTGGTCGAATTGAGATTTCCAAGTGGCGAGCATTTTTTTCCCATAGACTATAATGGGATTCGATAGTCGGTCGAATAGTCGAATTTCGCGGTCTATTCGAATCGAATTTCGAACTTTCGAATATTTCACTACTCGCTCATCTCTAGTAATGTTTTAAAGTGAGTATCCAAAGTAACATAAGCTAAAAGTGGAGATTTCTCTTAACAAGAATGTTCTTAACTAAAGATTATAAGGTAAATAGATTATATATTGCAAAAGCTTAACTAGGTTCTAACTTTGCACAAATTGAATGCAAACACTATTTTACTTTCGAAAGGACATACTCATAAAGTAACGTTATAGACTAGATTGCCTCCTCTGTATAAAAGGTTCAATTATTTCCCAAATAGGTTAGCTTGAAAATGCTGAACATCCATATGACGATGAGGTATTACCGCATCTACAATTAAGTATAAGTGCTGATCAGTGTGTAAATTGGGAACTGAAGTATATCCACTTTATGAATTCTGCATGATCACTGATCCATGATCCAAGTTGGAGAAGTCAGCCAAAACTATTATAATCTTTTAAAGATGTTGTAAGAACTGTCGTCTCATTTTCTTGTTAAAAATATATTTTTTTTAAAAATGTGTAAAATGTATCATATTTATTCTCAAGAAACCATCTCATATTCCTTGCAGAACACTAAGATTTCTGTGTCTGTGGTGAGTATAATTCACACTTGTCATCAATTGGCCTGAAACTTTGGTGTATGACACTGTAATGGGCTGTGGGTGTGGACTCATTGTATTAACTAACAGGTTTGACATTAGGCTAGACAGGGCATTATCCTGCAAACCCCTGGTTTTCTTTTTTTTCTTTTTAAAATCTTTTTATTGATTTTATAAACGTATAGTATGGTTGTACATAACATACAATAACATGTACTAACATACAATGACATGGGGTCGCCAATGAACATAGTGTCAAGTCACAGGTTGTAATACATCAGTATGATAACAGTTTCAGTCATGAGGCTATAGTGATAACCTGAATATCAAAATACTTTATTGCTGTATGCCACCAAAAATAGTGAAACTAAAGCCAATTAAGGAGAAAAAAAGGGGGGGGGGATAAGCAAATACATCTATTGAAACTATTTTGTATGACAAGGACTGACATGTGCCTCAATTTATTTGAAGCTTCGAAATCTGGCCCAGGGTGACCAGATATTATTGAAGGAGACGTGGCTCTTCGAGTCCCATTTAGCCAATTCCTCCAACCTATAGATAGCGTCAACTCTGTCAATCCATTGGGCCACAGTAGGCGGTGTCTGTGCCTTCCAATATGTGGAGCTGTCTAGCAAGCTGGTCTAGATGTTTATTCAGTTTGGGGGTCAAATGGAGTATACATAGTTCTGGCGTTACAGGAAGTGAGAGTTTCAAGACTTTGTTGAGACCATCCATTACACCTTTCCAGAAAGGGATGATATCAGGACATGTCCACCATAAGTGGAAGTATGTGTCGGGTGAAGAGCCACATCTCCAACAGGCTGGATTATAAGCCGGATTATACTGATGGAGCTTGGTGGGGGTGAGGTGCCAACGAGTCAGAATTTTATATCCGTTTTCTTGCATGCGAATACATTTAGAGGCTCGTTTAGGGACAGGAAAGGGTGTTTTTTTCTCCAGTAAAGAGAATTGTTTCTCTAAATCTTTTTCCCATGCTACTAGGAACGGAAGGTCTGTCTCTACAGATGGGTCAAGAAGTAACTTATTAAGTTGAGAGATTACCTTTTTAGGTGTGTGTACTTGTGGTAAAAGGGACTCAAATTTGGTGAGTGACCTTTTCAGATCTGCTTGTTTACTCAACTTTTTAAGACTTGCATTCAGCTTATTATATATTAGCATAGGAAGGTTAGGGCAAGACAACTTAGTCTGAAAATCAGCATACTCTGCAGGCATATCGTCTCCCAGGAGGGAATCCAATGAGAGTTGGTTTTCCCGAAGGGAGATGGGAATGCTGCTATTTATTTGTGGGTCCAAATCCAGAAGCATATCCCTAGTTTGCATCAGAGGGGAAGGGAAAGGTATACATTTCCGTCTGACAGCCTCAAGAGACCAAATCTTCCATGTTTCGGAGGTTAAGGGATTATCTGACCTAAATATCTTTTGTTGCGTAAAATCATGAAAGATCAAGCGTCTCAGCGGGACTTGTGAAATGTGTTCTTCTATAAAAACCCATTGCTTATGAGAGGGGTGTCTATACCAAAAACCCCTGGTTTTCACCCTTTAACCCCAGTATGGGGATCTGGCCTTCGCTTCAGATGATCCACCTCTTTGAATAGTCTCAGTATAGTTGTCAGCAGAACCACAGGTAAGAGACACTGGTGTGAAGCACCAAGGACGCAGACCAAACAAGGACCAGCAGAGTTCATGCATATCTGTGAAACTGGTCTGAGGTCAGAGCAGGCAGCAATGGTTAAATACGGTAGTCAGGCTATAGTCAGGGCAGGCAGTGGATGATCAGATTAGATGAACAGGCAGAGGTACGGTACACAGTCAGACAAACAGATAAGCACATCTTCACTGAATTACTAGCAAGCTAGGAACCAGCTCAGGTAAAGAGTTGGAACAAACAGCACCTTAGTTAGCAGCTGAAAAGAAAGCAAGAGGGAAGATTAGCCTTTGCAGTACTACAGAAAAGTACCATTGAATACTAGCCCCAATACACATAAGGTGAGTAGAGTGACACCTGCACCAACCTGGGATAGCAGGGCAGTGGTGAACACATGATGCCAGAGTGACAATCTGAAGTCACCTCAGACTTTTTTTTTATTTTTCTCTCTGTGTCTCTCCCCTTTCAAGCTCTTTCATGTAATCACAACAATTGTAAATATTGTCAGAGTGACAACGTCATGTATAGCTATGTGAAAATACATGGTTGATGACGTTAACAAACAGCCTGTCCAGGAACACTCTGCACCATTGAATTTGTTATGCTTTTTAAAATTAAGAAAAGTTCTAAAAATTGTCCCTTTTTGGATGCAGATGCCTGCCCTTATTTAAAAACATATAGTAGTATTGAAAGAAGTAGTGGCTTGCATCCAAAAATGATCCCTTTTTTTAGACCAGCAGCAGAGCAGTATGAAACCTAACAGGCATATGTGCAGCTGTGTATGGGTAGTAGTGGCAGCAGTAACATCACAGTGTGAAACCTGAGACACAAGGCAGGAGATGTGCAGCTGTAAACGGATAGTAGTGGTAAGGCAGGAGATGTGCAGCTGTGTAGGGGTAATAGTAGTGGCAATAGGGGGCATATCATCTGTGATAGTGTCAGCAATAGGGTATGGAACATGATAGACAGGCAGACAGCGGCAGTGGCATGATTCAGAAAGGTAGGTTTCACAATATACAGAAACAGTAAGGCTGGTTCTATACGAGCTAGTTTCACCCATTGAACTCGCAGCATGTGTCAGGAAGAGCACCCATCCTGACTTCCCAGCACTAACAGGGTCACATAGCATTATAGTGATTTATGATGTTATGGAATCCTTACAGTTCTAAAATGTATTGGATAACACTGACATAATGTTGTTAGTGTTATCCAATACATTCCAGACCTCTAAGGGTTACATAGCATCATAAATCAATATAATGCTATGTGACCCCTTTGAGTGCTTTGAGGTCAGGATGGGAGCTGCGGGTCCAATGCGTGGAACTGGCTCATCTGAAAGGAGCCTAATGGAAATGTATAGAAATGTGAAAAAGTTTTAGGCATGTGTGGAAAAGATTCTGCAAAGTAAAAATGCTTTCAAAAATAGAAGTATGAACAGTTTATCTTTATCAATTAACAAAATGTATAAACAGTCCTTGAAGTAATAACATGGCCCTCACAGAGTCCTGATCGATCTCAACATCTTTCAGTCTGTCTGGAATCACATGAAGAGACAGAAGGATTTGAGCAAGCCTACAATCACAGAAGATCTGTGGTTAGTTCTTCAAGATGTTTGGAAAAACCTCCTTGCTGAGTTCCTGCAAAAACTGCGTGCAAGTGTGCCTAGAAAAATTGATGCTGTTTTGAAGGCAAAGGGTGATAACACCAAATGTTGATTTGATTTTGATTTTTCTTTTGTTCAGTCACTTTGCTTGTTGTTAATTGATAAACATAAACTATTAAAACTTCTATTTGCGAAAGCATTCTTACTTTGCAGCATTTTTCCATACCTACCTAAAACCTTTGCACAATACTGTATGTAAATCACAATATGTAAATCTTCCCTAGCAGCAGGGGCAGAATGAGAACTTATACTGGCCCTGGAAAAAAGCCTAAAAGAGGCCCCATGTTGTTCAAATGGACCGCAGGCAAGCCAACACAAGTAGGCAGGGCTAGCAAGACACTGCTCCATCCAGGGGCGTAGCTGTAGGGAGTGCAGAGGTAGCAGTCGCTTCTGGGCCCAGGAGCCTGAGGGGCCCAAAGACCCTTGTTCAACATAAGACGACACCGGTATTATTGAAAGTGCTGGCTGGTCAAGTTACATCTCTGGCTGAAGGGAATATGTTAGCCAAGAATTTGGCAAGGAGGGTGGGGGGGAACCAAATACCACAGTGCGGCACAAAACACTGCTGCCCCAGCTGCAGCAATTCAACTGTATCACCATCCTAAGAACAGCAATACAGTTGAATTTAGGAGGGCGCCTGTAGCCGCTGGCCAGGTGCATAATTACTTGATGCTCCTAGCGTTAAATAATGCTGAGAACATCAAATCATTATGTACCCAGTCTGGCAGACATGAGGAGGGCTCAGGTGGCTTCCCCTTGTTCTTCAGCCCACTGAGAGATTTCCCTGTAAGGTCTATAGCCAGTCCGCCGGTTCCTAGCAGAATAATAGGAGAGGGCTAGAATTGTTTCAATTTTATAATACTTACAAGTATATTCAACTAAAGCAACACTAGCATAAGTTCTATATCTGTGCCAGCTGGGGAACTGACCTGCTCATGGTAAATTTCAGGAGCAGAATCATTTCCATTGTTCCCTGTCAAAACACAGTTAGTGATTGCTAAAGTGTTCATATTAAAAGTAATTGTATTTTATGTTGTTTTATAGGGAAAACCCTTTACCAGAGTTGAGTATGACTATATTTCTCTTTTTGGCAGACCTTACGCTTCAATTCATATGACTAGAGTGTGTGGGCTTATTATGCCCATTACCTCTCTGGCATTGCCGTATTGTCTGAATTAGAGATGTGTCAAGTATTCCATAAATTTGATTTGACTGCTTCGCCAAATTTTACAAAAAAAATTAGCTTCTTAGTAACATAGTTTATAAGGCCGAAAAAAGACATCTGTCAATACAGTTCGGCCTGTTATCCTACAAGTTGATCCAGAGGAAGGCAAAAAAAACCCTGTGAGGTAAAAGCCAATTTTCCCCACTTTAGGGAAAAAATTCCTTCCCGACTCCAATCAGGCAATCAGAATTATTCCCTGGATCAACGACCCCTCTCTAGTAACTATAACCTGTAATATTATTACACTCCAGAAATACATCCAGGCCCCTCTTGAACTCTTTTACTGAACTTACCATCACCACCTCCTCAGGCAGAGAGTTCCATAGTCTTACTGCTCTTACCGTAAAGAATCCTCTTCTATGTTTGTGTACAAACCTTCTTTCCTCCAGGCGCAGAGGATGTCCCCTCGTCACAGTAACAGTCCTGGGGATAAATAGATCATGGAAGAGATCTCTGTACTGACCCCTGATATATTTATACATAGTTATTAGATCTCCCCTCAGTCGTCTTTTTTTTAAAGTGAATAACCCTAATTTTAATAATCTTTCTTGGTACTGTAGTCCACCCATTCCAGTTAGTACTTTAGTTGCCCTCCTCTGAACCCTCTCCAGCTCTGCTATGTCTGCCTTGTTCACAGGAGCCCAGAACTGTACACAGTACTCCATGTGTGGTCTGACTAGTGATTTGTCCTGCCGGACTATGTTCTTATCATGGACATCTATGCCTCTTTTGATGCAACCCATTATCTTATTGGCCTTGGCAGCAGCTGTCTGACACTAGTTTCTACAGCTTAGTTTGCTGTTCACTAAAATTCCTAGGTCCTTTTTCATGGCAGAGTTACCCAATGTTTTACCATTCAGTATGTACTGGTGACTTGCATTATTCTTCCCCATATGCATAACCTTACATTTGTCAGTGTTAAACCTCATCTGCCACTTCTCTGCCCAAGCCTCCAATCTATCCAGATCCATCTGTAGCAGTGTACTGTCCTCTTCTGTGTTAATTACTTTACACAGTTTAGTGTCATCTGCAAAAATTGATATTTTACTGTGCAATAAATATATTGAAGAGAATAGGGCCCAAAACTGATCCCTGTGGTACCCCACTAGTGACAGTGACCCAATCTGAGTATGTGCCATTAATAACCACCCTCTGTTTTCTTTCACTGAGCCAGTTACTTACCCACATACAGACATTTTCTCCCAGGCCAAGCATTCTCATTTTATATACTAACCTTTTATGTGGTACCGTGTCAAATGCTTTGGAGAAGTCCAAATATACCACATCCATTGATTCGCCGCGGTCCAGTCTATAACTTACCTCCTCATAGAAACTGATTAAATTGGTTTGACATGACCGATCCCTCATGAAGCCATGCTGATATGGAATTATTTGCTTATTTTCATTGAGGTACTCCAAGATAGCATCTCTTAGAAAACCCTCAAACAGTTTACCCACGACAGATGTTAAACTTACCGGCCTATAGTTTCCAGGCTCTGTTTTTGGAACCCTTTTTGAATATTGGCACCACATTTGCTATGCGCCAATCCTCTGGAACACTCCCTCTGGAACATAGCTAACCACACCAAATTTTACACCCATTGTACAAAACTGGAGTGAGTGATGTACACATGCAAAAAGTCGCTAAATTTTGCGCAAGTAAGTAAATTTTGCGCAAGGGAGTGCAAAAAAGTTGCGAAAACCCTATTTTGCGACTTTTTGATGCCAGAATTCTGGACTGAAGGTATTATAAGTCAGGGCCATATAGTGGTTTTAAATGTTGCAGTTTTTAACCCCTTAGTGACCACCCATAAGCCTATTTACACCGATCACTAAGGGGCCTTAGGCTAGACTGCTGCCTTTTCACGGCAGCCCAGTCTAAGCGCTGCACAAGTCTCCCTTTGTTTTTACTGTTTTTGAAAAATATACAAAATATTGAACAATTTTTAATTCATTTTTTACAAACAAATATAAATATGTTAAAAAATACCGGGAATAAATATATACAACTTATATAGTACAGCCACACATAATCAACTTCATTTTGCTAGCTCATTAAATACATAGAACAGAACATGCTTCCTTTTAAATTGTGTCTAGGAATAAATAAGTATTTCTGTAAACTGTTCTGAAGTTATATTCTGATAAGAAAAAAAATGTCAGGAGGGAAATCTGGAGTAAAGATGTAAATCTCAAGCTCGGATGGTATTTTGCTATCTGAAAAATACTGATCCCAAGCGACATCAAACTGACTTTGCAAAGGCTAATCCTATGTATGTTTCCCGTTTTCTTTTATTTGTCTAGACAGAAAGTATATACAGAAGACACGTATTGATGCAGTCAATAGTCATGCTTACCAGGGGCGGGCTGGGCCGGGGGGCAGGAGGGCACTTGCCCCCCCGGGCCGGTAGATCCAGGGCCGCTGCGGCCCCTCTACTCAATTGTATCTGCGTCCGCTGGACGCAGATACAATTAAGCCTGCAGCAGCGCCGGCGGGACAAGGGAAACACTGGTTTCCTGCTCCGCTCTTCCTGGCCGGCGCACTGCGGCGATCTTGAGAAGCAGAACCGCCAGAAGAGGCAGGGTCTGTATCGTGGGACCACGCCAGGACAGGTGAATGAACTGCAAGTACCCTCCCCCATTCTATCCATATGAAGCCCTAACCCTGCTAGTGGCCCCTGACCCTTAAAACTGTCCCTGTCTGACCTCTAATACTGGCCACTGACCCCTACCCTAGTACTGGCCCCTGACCCCTACACTAGAACTGACCCCTAATACTGGCCCCTACCCTGCTACTGGTCCCTGACCCCTACACTATTACTGACCCCTAATACTGGTCCCTGACCCCTACCCTAGTATTGCCCCCTGACCCCTACACTAGTACTGACCCCTAATACTGGTCCCTGACCCCTACCCTAGTATTGGCCCTGACCTCTACACTAGTACTGATCCCTAATACTGGTCCCTACCCTAGTACTGGCCCCTGACCTCTACACTAGTACTGACCCCTAATACTGTCCCTAACCCTAATACTGACCCCTAATACTGTCCCTAACTCTAATACTATGCCATATTGACCCCTAATCCTAATACTGACACCTAACCCCAAGGCTACATTCACATGACCGTATGTGTTTTGCGGTCTGCAAATTGTGTATCCGCAAAACACAGATACCGGCCATGTGCGTTGCGCATTTTGTGGACCGCATATGGCCAGAGCTAGTGTTAGGATTATAATCCTAATAGTATAGGATTATTGTCCGCGGATCTTTTTTGCGGTGTGTTGTCCACATGGAAATACGGTCGTGTGAATGTACCCTAATGCTGACTAACCCCAATACTGGCACCTAATTCTAATACTGACCCTAATTCTAATACTAGCCCTAAGGGTGCATACAGATGACTGTTTTTCTGGGTCTGCATCCATTCCGCAATTTAGCAGAACAGTTGTGGACCCATTCATTTTATTGCAAAACACTTTCGGTCGTCTGAATGTAGTCTTATGCTAATACTAGGCCTAACCCCAATACTAACCCCTAACTCTAATACTGCTAGTACTATGCCTAACCCCAATATTAGCCCTAATATACGAATCGTAATACTAATCCTAACCCAAAAACTGACCGTAATCTTAATTACAACCCCCAATACCTCACAAAGTGCTCATAATATCTGTACCCACTGCATCTTTAACGAGATATAAAAGATGCAATATACAGATGTATGGTATATACAGCAGTGTACTGATATATCAGTTACAAGGTATAATAGATTCAGTGTGTATAAATATATAGTATATACAGCACTGTATTGATATGTTAGATACAATGTATAATACATGCCGTGTATACAGGTATATAGTATACAGTGTACTCATGTGAGATATGAGGTGTAATTTATACCTCGTACCTCACATATACTGTAAGTACACTGCTGTATATACTATATATCTGTATTAGAGATGAGCGAATCATTCAAAAAATTATTTGCCGAACATTCGCCGAACCTTTCCTAAAATTTGTATATTCGACGAATAGATTCGTTGTATTTGCGTACAAAATATACGTTATTATGTGCTATTAGCGAACATTCGCTCACTAATAACGAACGTTCATTTACAAAATGTACGCAACTTCTTATAAGACGTACGCATGAGCGTACAAATAGCTTACGAATCTCAGCGTACTATTATCTAAGCGATTACGTAATATGCAGGCACGTACGAGGAGAGGCCGCGGCGTGCACTCCTCAGAGGCAGAGCGAATATTCGAGACATATATATGGTAAAGTGCAAATACATTATTATAGGTATAATCGAAAAATTTTAAATATCACCTACCTAGTATGCTCACGGACACGTTTAAGTCTCTTTTCTTCTGACGCTTGTCATAGAACTGGAGCAGAGTGCCAAACTCAGTCGCAATTTGTAATCCACATAGGTAAAATTGTAATCCAAGTGGGTAAAAAAAAAGCAGCAAAGGTTCCTTAAAAAACCCTCTTTAAAGGGGCTCCCCAAATAACCTGAAAAGGGGGAAAAGTCTGCATCGCTGAATTGAATTCGTACGCGACAGTGTATAGAGTAACTAAATTATACGTAGAATAGCGTATAATTTATAGGACACACTACGTAGCAAATGCGTACAAAAGTGAAGCGAATCACCTAATATTCGGATTCGCTTCGCAGCTGAAAAATCCCAAGATTCAATATGAATCTACGAAGCGGCGAATAGATTCGCTCATCTCTAATCTGTATATACTGCATGTATTATAAAAGTCTAATAGATGCAGTGGATACAGATATATAGTATACACAGCCGGTGTACTGATATGTGAGGTATGAGGTATAATAGACGCAGTGTGTACAGATATATAGTATATACAGCAGTGTACTGATATTTGAAATACAAGGTGTAACTCGTACCGCACATATCAGTGCACTGCTGTATATACTATATATCTGTACCCACTGCATCTATTATACCTCTTGTCATTTGACCCTCAGGAACATGTAACCAGTTACGTTACACCTTTTGTTTTCTAGCTTCTGCAGAGTATTATAATACAGTGTGTGTACGCTGTATTCAGGGGGCACATAGAAGAGGCACTATACATAAAGGAGGCACATAGAAGAAGCACTATACATAAAGGGGGCACATAGAAGAAGCAATATACATAAAGGGGGCACATAGAAGAAGCACTATACATAAAGGGGGCACATAGAAGAGGCACTATACATAAAGGGGGCACATAGAAGAGGCACTATACCACTATACATAAAGGGGCACATAGAAGAGGCACTATACATAAAGGAGACACATATAATAGGAACTATACATAAAAGGGGCACATAGAAAAGGCACTATACATAAAGGGGCACATAGAAGAAGCACTATACATAAAGGGGGCACATATAATAGGCACTATACATAAAGGAGCACATAGAAGAAGCACTATACATAAAGGAGGCACATAGAAGAAGCACCATACTGTACAAAAAGGGGGCACATAGCAGAGGCACTATACATAAAAGGGGCACATAGCAGAAGCACTATACATAAAAGGGGCACATAGAAGAGGCATTATACATAAAAGGGGCACATAGAAGAGGCATTATACATAAAGGGGCACATAGAAGAGGCATTATACATAAAAGGGGCACATAGAAGAAGCCTTTTACATAAAAGGGGCCCATAGAAGAAGCCTTTTACATAAAAGGGGCAGATAGAAGAGTCACTATACATAAAGGGGCACATAGAAAAGGCATTATACGTAAAGGGGGCACATAGAAGAGGCACTATTTATAAGGGGCACAAAACATGTGGCACTATATACAGAGGGCACAAAGCATTGGGCACTATATACAGAAGGCACAGAGCGTGTTGGCACTCTATAGGAGGGCACAGACCATATGGCACTTTATATAGAGGGCACAGAGCATATGGCAGTATACAGAGGGCACAGAGTATATGGCAGTATACAGAGTGCACAGAGCATGTGGCACTATATACAGAGGGCAAAGAGTATGTGGCACTATATACAGAGGGCACAGGGCATATGGCACTGTATACAGAGGGCACAGAGTATGTGGCACTATGTACAGATGGCACAGGGCATATGGCACTGTATACAGAGGGCACAGAGTATGTGGCACTATGTTCAGAGGGCACAGAGCATATGACACTGTATACAGAGGGCACAGAGTATGTGGCACTATGTACAGAGGGCACAGAGTATATGGCACTGTATACAGAGGGCACAGAGTATGTGGCACTATATACAGAGGGCACAGAGTATGTGGCACTATATAAAGAGGGCACAGAGTATGTGGCACTACTATTGGGGGCCCTGTGTGTAGCACTAATGCTGCTGTTATATTCAGGGCACAGAATGTGGCACTAAGATGAGTTTGTGTCAGTATGCAGGATGCCAATGTGTTGGTAAAGCGTGAAGCTGAAGAGATCTTCTCGGCAAAATCTGCAGAGCTGAATTGTGGCCGGGAGATGTCATCATGGTGGTCTGAACCAGATGGAGAAGAACTCAGGTGGAGACGTCACCTGTAAGTCACTAAATGGAAATGATTATTCTGCTACTGACTGTGTATGATGGGAGCTGTAGTCACCTGGATGATCTATAGCTGATGGGTGGTAGCATGCTGTTCAGGCCATGCTGGGAGTTGTAGTTTCATATGGTGAGGGCTGACCTGACTACTCAGATGGTATCTGTGCTGAACTTTTAAAATCTGGTGCTGTATTTATGTAGAGAACTTGGTTCTGGTACTGTATTTGACGTATGGGTTTGGTTCTGGTGATATATATAATATATATGTAGTGAACTTAGTTCTGGTACTGTATTTGACTCATTGGTTTGGTTCTGGTGCTGTATTCATGTAGTGAACTTGGTTCTGGTGCTGTGTTTGACTTATAGGTTTGGTTCTGGTGCTGTATGTATGTGGTCTTGCTCTGTATTTGTGTGTTATACGTGCATCTGATGCTATACTTCAGTCTAATACCATTCATTCACATCTGAGTTTGGGCCACTGTCACAGATTCTGTCAAAAAGACCGGACAGAAAAGTCCTGCACGCAAAACATTTTTGTCCGGTAGAGAAGCAGCTCCCTGATCAGATCCCATTATGGAGTCTATTCAGCTCAGGAGTTGGTAAATCTTGCCCCTGTAATGATCAGGTTGTTGCTATCAGTAATGTTCTGTATCTGGGATTGCACATGTGCGTGCGATCCCAATGTGAAAACACAACCAGCTGCCGCCTTTTAATGATTTAAATCCCAGTTACCTATACCTCCTTTATATGGTAGGCGGAGTTAAACCGGTTAAGGTGGGCCGCTACACATGGGCCAGTGCTGTGTGCTTGCCCCCCAGGCTAAAATTTGCCAGCCAGCCCCTGATGCTTACTAATTTAAAGTGAACTTGTAATACTGAAAACAGTGCAATCTTCAGGTAGCATGTTATAGAGCAGGAGAAGCTGAGCAGGGTGATGTATAGTTTTGTGGGAAAAGATTCAGTCCAACAATATTTTATTCATTTTACTTCCTGCTCGTTTTGGACTTTAAAGCCAAGGGAGCGGTCTGATCAGTGACTGACAGCTATATCTGTATACACAGTCATAGAGGGAAGTGTAACTTCTGGCAGCGCGCTCCCTCCCCACAGCACCGCCGGTCTCCCGCCAATGGAATGGAGCGAGGATGCGGCCTGTGTCCTTGTCTCCATGGTGATCAGAGAGCGGGGAGGACCCAGCGACGCGCGCTTCCCTGCGCGGCCAGTGTCCGCCGTTCCCTGGGCAACAAGCAGACGGGACATGAGAGTGCTGGCAGGGATATCCAGCGCTCAGCTGTATTGAATTATACGATTACGGTCACGTGACGCTGGCCATGTCACGTGACCTACCTGTGGGCCTATTTAAAGGCTGTCAATCACTGATATTACTGTCTCCTTGACATCAAAGCCTAGAATGAAAAAATTAGAAGTTATACTGAACATTTTGCTAAAAAACTAACTGTATATATAAAACTGCTCAGCTCCTCCTGCTCCGAAACATGCTGTCTGCAGATTGCACTGCATTTTTAATGTGACAGGTTTGCTTTATGGATAGATACAATTTTCATACTTCCTCTGAAAGTTCATGTCCCACGTTTCAGTATGTCTCACGGAGAATTATTATTTACAACTTGTCAGCTTCTCCTGCTCTATAACTCGGACCAGCTCAGACACCATGATAATTTAATGTACATATCTAGTCAAATAATTATATTTCTAAACATAGTAAGAAAAAAGTGATATTTTTGTTGGATCATCCATTGTTTAAGCCATACAGACCACGCTTTTTACAGTGGTTACAAAGGGGTTTGTCAAGCCCATCGCTGTTCCAGTCTTTTCCGTGTGGAGAGTGGAAAGCCACTAATGTATTATCTATTTATTTATTTAACTCATTTATATACATTAACAAAAAAGTATTTATCTCCCCATCAAACCCATTCATTTATAACGTTTTCAAATATTATATGGTTTAGGCCAGTGGTCTCACACTCAGCCGGATATATGGGCGGCACATAGAAAAAAATCCAGTTAAAGGGGTATTCTCATCTTGGACAATGGGGGCATATCGCTAGGATATGCCCCCATTGTCCTATAGGTGCGGGTCCTGCCGCTGGGACCCGCACCTATATCGAGAACGGGGCCCCCGAAGTGAAGAAGTGCGCACCGCGCAAGCGCGGCCCGTTCTCCATTCACTTCTATGGGGCCGCCGCAAATAGCCGAGCGCTGGCTCGGCTATCTCCGTCGGCTCCATAGAAATGAATGGGAGCGCACTGCGCATGCACGGCCACCGCTCCCATTCATTTCTATGGAGCCGACGGAGATAGCCGAGCCAGCGCTCGGCTATTTGCGGCGGCCCCATAGAAGTGAATGGAGAACGGGCCGCGCTTGCGCGGTGCGCACTTCTTCACTTCGGGGGCCCCGTTCTCGATATAGGTGCGGGTCCCAGCGGCAGGACCCGCACCTATAGGACAATGGGGGCATATCCTAGCGATATGCCCCCATTGTCCAAGATGAGAATACCCCTTTAACAGGCTACGTGCATTTTAAATATGATACAATACACGTCACACCCCCTGGAGCTTCACCTCAGCCAGCCACTCCCAGAAATGATGCCAAGAGCTCCCCTAGTGGTGAGGATATTGGAATGAAAGCGACATCACTACTTTTTGTGGCATTCTAAGCGACAGTTCACATCTCTGTTTCATTTTCCATTCTTCTAATCCATCAGAAGAACAGAAAAAAAGCAAAGATCCTGTAAAAAAAACAGATCCTGTGAATCAGTTATGCACAAGACCCTTTTTTTTACAGGATCCTGTTTTTTGTTTTCTATTCTGACGGATCAGAAGAATGGAAAATGAAACAGATGTGAATGCTCCCTCTCCAGTTTAAAAAATAAAATCCAAATTAGACCGCTGTTGCCCCTATAATCCCCACAAAACTTCCTCAGACCTCGGAATAGACAAAAAAAAAAAAAAACCTCTCCTCCTCCAGTTGCCATCACCACTGTGGCTTGTCAGTGTAGCACTGTGTCCTGGTGTCAGTTCTTCACTGTGTCCTAATGTCACACATTGCAACGTCCGGTGATGAGAACCAGGGAGCAATGAGTAATGCCATTGCAGCGCTAGCAGTGCTATACAGACACCACTCCCTGGGCCCACAGTGCTGTACTAATGAAGAAGTGCTCATTAGTTAATAGTGTGCTCCCCTTCAGGGTTCAGGATCTGATTGCTACTTTGAAAAGCTGTTCTTATCTGCTTTTTGATGTGAGGCTAGCTCAGCCATTTTTCTCACCTTGCTACATAAGCATGTTTAAAAGACAGGAAAGCATTTCTGCCAATCCTCTGTGAAAATAACACAGCACTCATATGGTGTTCTCCTTGCTGTTTACCTAATTGGTGCACAGTAGCAAGTAGTTATACTTCTAGCTCCTACTGTCCCAATTAACCTCAATGGGATGACTCCTTCCTATTCACCTGAGCATACATCAGGAAGCAGGAAGAGAAAAGGCATGTGCATACTGTGCGCCTGGTCTCCTCATATAGCGGATTGGTGGGGGTGCCGAGTGTCAGCATACCAGGGGCTCTCCATTATCAGAAAGAGTACTGTTTACACTATATATATATATATATATATACAATTAAGAAACACATATTTGTGTACTAGTCTCTCTTCCCCATCCTCAAATCTTGCCAGGTTCGCTCATCTATTCTGCGCACGCAGACTAGGTGCTCTCTATAAGGAGAAAAAAAGAGTACCTTTCCACCCAGACAAAGCATATTTGTTCAAAAGACCGGCACTTCGCTTTGTGGTTTTTCGAATGCTTTTATTGTCACATGTATGTATTAATGTGACGCGTTTCGGCTATATTAGCCTTCCTCAGACATTTACAGAATCACATGTCTCAAGGTTTAAATAGCCCGCCAAGTCAGGCGTGACGTCACATTGCCATGGTTACATGTAAACAAGGAAGTGGAAAGGTGCAAACAACACTAATTAATAAGTTATGTGTGCAAGAAATTTTTGACAATCATGGATATATAATATAGTATCCATTAAACACTCTTAATGATAACTTGGATAGCTTTTTTGGATATATTCTTACTATCTCACTAGTACTTCACGATTATCCACCCTGTTAGTAGGATGTTGTTCTCTCATTCTATTGGAATATTGTCTTTATTTCTGTAGAGGAAAATACAGAAAAAAATTATTGTACATATACTTCAGCAGGTAGTCATAAAAGACTATTTATCTCATATTCTCTGTTAAGACCCCAGGGTTCTACTGTCTTCAAAGTGTGAATCCAATAAGCCTCTCTTTTGAGTAGTAGCTGATTTCTATTGCCTCCCCTCCGTGGTTGTGGTACGTGTTCAATTATCTGGAAGCGTAACTGGGATATATTGTGCTTCTTTTGGTGAAAGTGGAAAGGTATGGGTAGTAATAAGTTTTTTGTGCGTATTGTCGATTTATGTTTACTAAAACGATCTTTCATGCGCATCGAGGTCTCACCTACATAGAGAAGCCCACATGGGCATTTCAGGAGATAAATTATGAAGTTACTATCACAGGTGAAATATCCACGTACTGGATATTGTTCACCTGTGTGAGGGTGGGAAAAATATTGTCCTTTGATTACACTCGAGCACTGTATACAGTTCAAGCATGGGAACGTACCTCCTTTACCAGTGATTAGTGTTGTCTGTTTAAATGTTCTTTTGTTGCTCCCTATGTCAGCTCTCACTATTTTGTCTCTGATATTTTTGTTTCTTTTATAGCATATCATGGGGCGATTGTTTAGTTCTTCAGTATTTGGATAGGATTTGGATAGTACATTCCAATGTTTGTACAGGATGTTTCTTACTTTGTTGATAAAGGGGTGATATTTGGTGACAAATGGAAGTCTGTTGGTTTTTGTGTCCTCTGTTCTGGTGGTAGGGGTGCGTGTTCTTTGTGCTTTCAAGACTGTAGTGGGATAGCCTCTTTTTTTAAATTTATTCATCATCTCATCTAATCTTACTTGTTGTTGTTCTGGATTGGATACAATTTTTCTAATCCTTTGGAATTGTGAGTAAGGGAGAGATGTTTTGGTGTTATTTGGATGATTGCTGCTATATATCAAGAGACTGTTCCTATCTGTTGGCTTCACATACAGGTCGGTTTTTAACGTGTTGTCCGCATTTTTGATGACCCATGTGTCCAGAAAATTAATTTTGTCCAATGAATGGTTCAGAGTGAACTGTAATTCTTTCCAAATGGAGTTAAGATAGAACACGAAGGACATAAGGGTGTCAATGTCACACCGCCATACGCAAAATATATCGTCGATAAATCGACGCCAAAAAATGCAGTAATTTTGAAAAAGATCATTGTTATATATGTGTTGCTCCTCAAACCATGTCATATAGCTATTTGCGTACGGCGGTGCGACATTCGCGCCCATCGCGGTCCCGCGTTGCTGTTGGTAGTAAGTATCTTGAAAGAGGAAGTAATTTTTTTCTAATACTAATGTAAGTAGTTTCAAGAAGAAAGTTTTTTCTTCTTGACTATAAGCACTCTGGTCCAGCATCCATTTTGTGGCCCGAACACCCTTAGAGTGTTCTATCGATGTATATAAGCTACATACATCCAGTGTAACAAGTATACATTCATGTGTTGCATTAATAGTTTTGATTTCTTCTAAGAAATGCCCTGTGTCTAATAAAAAGGAGCGTGACTTTTTTGTTAAAGGTGTTAGTACTTTCTCAAGCAAAATGGCTGGAGGGGATAGAATAGAATCAACTGATGCAACAATAGGACGGCCAGGGGGATATTGCATGTTTTTATGGATTTTGGGAAGTGTGTAGAAAACGGGAGTCACTGGGTGTTGGTTAATGAGAAATTCTGCTAATTTGTCATCAATTATCTTATCATGTTCCTTAATTATGTTCTCTAATTGATGTTTAATTTGCCATACTGGGTCCGTGTTCAGTGGAGTGTAGGTGGTAGTGTCTGCAAGTTGTTGTAGAATTTCTTCTACGTAATATTTCTTATCTAGTATCACAAGGGCTCCCCCTTTATCTGCGGGTTTAAAAACCACAGATGTATCTTCCATAAGGCTATTTAAAGCCACTTTTTCCTCATTGGTTAAATTATTTTTTATGTGTAATTTGTCTGCCCGCATAGAGTCAAACAAATCTTGTACATCTCTTTTAACCAACTGCACATATGTCTCAACTGGGTGGTGAGTTTTAGGTGGCATATATGTGCTTTTTATTTTAAGACCAAACTGTTTAGGAGTCAATTTATCACTTGCCACTATCTCATCACTGTTGGACATATGTGTAGAGGCAGAAAATTGGGCCTTAAGGCGTACATTACGGAAAAACCTCTGTAAGTCCATATCTAGGGCGAAAGTATCGAGCCCACATGTTGGGCTGAAGGATAAGCCCTTTTGTAAGATGTTCATTTGTACAGTAGTCAAAGTTTTTGAAGATATATTAAGTACTAATGTCTCTCCTGTACCTGTGAGCGGGTCTTCATCGATGCTTCTGGTCCTCCTATAGTGGCGTCCTGCTCTCCTGGTGTTTTTCTTCTGGAATTGTCCCCTCTTGTTGTCTGTCTTTGTTGTGTCTTCTTTCCTAAAAAACGTCCCCGTTGTCCATCTGTAGTTTCGTTGCCAGAGCTGGAGGATGCGGAATCGTTCCGTCGGCCACTTCTTCTGTATTGAGGAATAGCGGTACCTGTGGAGTCCTGCCATCTGTATATTCGCTTTGAGAGGTAATCCTCAGAGTCCCGAAGGAACTTTGACCTTTTAGTTGCCTCGATATTCTTCTGCAGTTCTGAGCAATTTTTTTCAATTTTCTGTTTCAAGATTGTTAGGTCATCTGTTTTCAAGGAATCATTAAGTTGTGCTTCTATAGAGGCAATGTGTGCCTTGCAGTCCTTTATTTCTTTGGTTAAATGTTCAATTGTTAGGACTATTATATCCAGAGAGCACTTGTTCAGTATATTGGCAAAATGTGTGCAATATTCCAAATTATCACCAAATAGTGTGGGGCGCAGGTTAGACCTCAAGCCCCGTGGAATCCTCTGTGTACGGTGATATTCTGCTAGGGTAGCAGCATGTAGTTCTAGTGAGATTAAGCGTCTTGCTTCCTTCTCCCAACTCCGACTTCTATATTCACTCGGTGGGATCTTCAGAAAGTCCGATGGTGCGGTCACTTGTGATACGATCGCCTGCGCTTGGTCCTCACTATAGGCAAAGATATTCATTGGAGAAAGATGGTGATGTCCGCGTGCACGCTCCTAAAAGTGAGTTACTGGAGTGGGTGCTTGGACGGCACTGCGGTTGGAGTGCAGCGGTGCTCGCGTCAAGGAGGGACGCTCCTCTGTAATCAATATTCAAAAGACCGGCACTTCGCTTTGTGGTTTTTCGAATGCTTTTATTGTCACATGTATGTATTAATGTGACGCGTTTCGGCTATATTAGCCTTCCTCAGACATTTACAGAATCACATGTCTCAAGGTTTAAATAGCCCGCCAAGTCAGGCGTGACGTCACATTGCCATGGTTACATGTAAACAAGGAAGTGGAAAGGTGCAAACAACACTAGTGAGATAGTAAGAATATATCCAAAAAAGCTATCCAAGTTATCATTAAGAGTGTTTAATGGATACTATATTATATATCCATGATTGTCAAAAATTTCTTGCACACATAACTTATTAATTAGTGTTGTTTGCACCTTTCCACTTCCTTGTTTACATGTAACCATGGCAATGTGACGTCACGCCTGACTTGGCGGGCTATTTAAACCTTGAGACATGTGATTCTGTAAATGTCTGAGGAAGGCTAATATAGCCGAAACGCGTCACATTAATACATACATGTGACAATAAAAGCATTCGAAAAACCACAAAGCGAAGTGCCGGTCTTTTGAATATTGATTACAGAGGAGCGTCCCTCCTTGACGCGAGCACCGCTGCACTCCAACCGCAGTGCCGTCCAAGCACCCACTCCAGTAACTCACTTTTAGGAGCGTGCACGCGGACATCACCATCTTTCTCCAATGAATATCTTTGCCTATAGTGAGGACCAAGCGCAGGCGATCGTATCACAAGTGACCGCACCATCGGACTTTCTGAAGATCCCACCGAGTGAATATAGAAGTCGGAGTTGGGAGAAGGAAGCAAGACGCTTAATCTCACTAGAACTACATGCTGCTACCCTAGCAGAATATCACCGTACACAGAGGATTCCACGGGGCTTGAGGTCTAACCTGCGCCCCACACTATTTGGTGATAATTTGGAATATTGCACACATTTTGCCAATATACTGAACAAGTGCTCTCTGGATATAATAGTCCTAACAATTGAACATTTAACCAAAGAAATAAAGGACTGCAAGGCACACATTGCCTCTATAGAAGCACAACTTAATGATTCCTTGAAAACAGATGACCTAACAATCTTGAAACAGAAAATTGAAAAAAATTGCTCAGAACTGCAGAAGAATATCGAGGCAACTAAAAGGTCAAAGTTCCTTCGGGACTCTGAGGATTACCTCTCAAAGCGAATATACAGATGGCAGGACTCCACAGGTACCGCTATTCCTCAATACAGAAGAAGTGGCCGACGGAACGATTCCGCATCCTCCAGCTCTGGCAACGAAACTACAGATGGACAACGGGGACGTTTTTTAGGAAAGAAGACACAACAAAGACAGACAACAAGAGGGGACAATTCCAGAAGAAAAACACCAGGAGAGCAGGACGCCACTATAGGAGGACCAGAAGCATCGATGAAGACCCGCTCACAGGTACAGGAGAGACATTAGTACTTAATATATCTTCAAAAACTTTGACTACTGTACAAATGAACATCTTACAAAAGGGCTTATCCTTCAGCCCAACATGTGGGCTCGATACTTTCGCCCCTAGATATGGACTTACAGAGGTTTTTCCGTAATGTACGCCTTAAGGCCCAATTTTCTGCCTCTACACATATGTCCAACAGTGATGAGATAGTGGCAAGTGATAAATTGACTCCTAAACAGTTTGGTCTTAAAATAAAAAGCACATATATGCCACCTAAAACTCACCACCCAGTTGAGACATATGTGCAGTTGGTTAAAAGAGATGTACAAGATTTGTTTGACTCTATGCGGGCAGACAAATTACACATAAAAAATAATTTAACCAATGAGGAAAAAGTGGCTTTAAATAGCCTTATGGAAGATACATCTGTGGTTTTTAAACCCGCAGATAAAGGGGGAGCCCTTGTGATACTAGATAAGAAATATTACGTAGAAGAAATTCTACAACAACTTGCAGACACTACCACCTACACTCCACTGAACACGGACCCAGTATGGCAAATTAAACATCAATTAGAGAACATAATTAAGGAACATGATAAGATAATTGATGACAAATTAGCAGAATTTCTCATTAACCAACACCCAGTGACTCCCGTTTTCTACACACTTCCCAAAATCCATAAAAACATGCAATATCCCCCTGGCTGTCCTATTGTTGCATCAGTTGATTCTATTCTATCCCCTCCAGCCATTTTGCTTGAGAAAGTACTAACACCTTTAACAAAAAAGTCACGCTCCTTTTTATTAGACACAGGGCATTTCTTAGAAGAAATCAAAACTATTAATGCAACACATGAATGTATACTTGTTACACTGGATGTATGTAGCTTATATACATCGATAGAACACTCTAAGGGTGTTCGGGCCACAAAATGGATGCTGGACCAGAGTGCTTATAGTCAAGAAGAAAAAACTTTCTTCTTGAAACTACTTACATTAGTATTAGAAAAAAATTACTTCCTCTTTCAAGATACTTACTACCAACAGCAACGCGGGACCGCGATGGGCGCGAATGTCGCACCGCCGTACGCAAATAGCTATATGACATGGTTTGAGGAGCAACACATATATAACAATGATCTTTTTCAAAATTACTGCATTTTTTGGCGTCGATTTATCGACGATATATTTTGCGTATGGCGGTGTGACATTGACACCCTTATGTCCTTCGTGTTCTATCTTAACTCCATTTGGAAAGAATTACAGTTCACTCTGAACCATTCATTGGACAAAATTAATTTTCTGGACACATGGGTCATCAAAAATGCGGACAACACGTTAAAAACCGACCTGTATGTGAAGCCAACAGATAGGAACAGTCTCTTGATATATAGCAGCAATCATCCAAATAACACCAAAACATCTCTCCCTTACTCACAATTCCAAAGGATTAGAAAAATTGTATCCAATCCAGAACAACAACAAGTAAGATTAGATGAGATGATGAATAAATTTAAAAAAAGAGGCTATCCCACTACAGTCTTGAAAGCACAAAGAACACGCACCCCTACCACCAGAACAGAGGACACAAAAACCAACAGACTTCCATTTGTCACCAAATATCACCCCTTTATCAACAAAGTAAGAAACATCCTGTACAAACATTGGAATGTACTATCCAAATCCTATCCAAATACTGAAGAACTAAACAATCGCCCCATGATATGCTATAAAAGAAACAAAAATATCAGAGACAAAATAGTGAGAGCTGACATAGGGAGCAACAAAAGAACATTTAAACAGACAACACTAATCACTGGTAAAGGAGGTACGTTCCCATGCTTGAACTGTATACAGTGCTCGAGTGTAATCAAAGGACAATATTTTTCCCACCCTCACACAGGTGAACAATATCCAGTACGTGGATATTTCACCTGTGATAGTAACTTCATAATTTATCTCCTGAAATGCCCATGTGGGCTTCTCTATGTAGGTGAGACCTCGATGCGCATGAAAGATCGTTTTAGTAAACATAAATCGACAATACGCACAAAAAACTTATTACTACCCATACCTTTCCACTTTCACCAAAAGAAGCACAATATATCCCAGTTACGCTTCCAGATAATTGAACACGTACCACAACCACGGAGGGGAGGCAATAGAAATCAGCTACTACTCAAAGAGAGGCTTATTGGATTCACACTTTGAAGACAGTAGAACCCTGGGGTCTTAACAGAGAATATGAGATAAATAGTCTTTTATGACTACCTGCTGAAGTATATGTACAATAATTTTTTTCTGTATTTTCCTCTACAGAAATAAAGACAATATTCCAATAGAATGAGAGAACAACATCCTACTAACAGGGTGGATAATCGTGAAGTACTAGTGAGATAGTAAGAATATATCCAAAAAAGCTATCCAAGTTATCATTAAGAGTGTTTAATGGATACTATATTATATATCCATGATTGTCAAAAATTTCTTGCACACATAACTTATTAATTAGTGTTGTTTGCACCTTTCCACTTCCTTGTTTACATGTAACCATGGCAATGTGACGTCACGCCTGACTTGGCGGGCTATTTAAACCTTGAGACATGTGATTCTGTAAATGTCTGAGGAAGGCTAATATAGCCGAAACGCGTCACATTAATACATACATGTGACAATAAAAGCATTCGAAAAACCACAAAGCGAAGTGCCGGTCTTTTGAATATTGATTACAGAGGAGCGTCCCTCCTTGACGCGAGCACCGCTGCACTCCAACCGCAGTGCCGTCCAAGCACCCACTCCAGTAAAGCATATTTGTTGTCAAGAAACACAGAATAGCATATTAGGCTCTCTCATTCTACCTTTGGATTGTGAACTAGAGAAAGTACCGTAAGTGAGATTAATCATATTTCACTGTCTGATCTGAATTTTGAAGGGTAATGTTAATAGTAATACTTACAAATATATTTTAGACTATTGTATGTTTCCAGTTTTGTGTGAACAGTTTGGGGAAAACACAAAGCTGTGTCTATAACATGAATACATGTAGAAACTCAAGTGATCTGCACAGATCTTTAAATTCAACCCAATCAAACACCTTCACCATCAACTACCGCCACCAACATCATTGTCGGACCCTCGCAAATTCTCTTTCGACAATACAGAGTCTTTCTTTTGGGAAAGACTCTGCCTCTGTGCATAAACCCATGTCTATAATATGAAGACATGTAGGAACTCAAGTGATCTGGACAGATCTTTGATTTCAACCCAAACACCTACACCATCAACCATCTTCTCCAACATAATTGTCAGACTCTCACAATTGCACTTTTTACAATACATGGCAAGCAGTTAGAGATCAGCATTTATTTTCCAACACGGTTTAAAAAATAAAAGCCAAACTGATTGGTTGCTATTAGTAACAAGGCTGCTTTATAAGCCTTGAGAAGTTTTGCAGCCCATACATATTATTATGTTGATGGATTTTAAAGTAGAAAATATTTAGAAGCATTGAAGGAAATCGGCATCAGTCCATAGATCACTTATTAAATTCAGGAAATAAAAATCATTTTGCAGTTCAGTTAGCACATGTTCTATCAAGGAATGAAACCACTTTGAGAACATTTCTAAATCCTAATTTAGAAATGTATGTTTGTATATGCACAAATGGAATTATTATGAAGATAAAATTGTAGCATTGTTATAAAACTTTTAGTTGCCTTTTGAATATTGCATTTGACCAAGCTCTACATTTATTGCATAACATTAATACATACATTAGCTTAAAGGGGTTGTCCACTTTTTACTATTGATGACCTATCCTCAGGATAGGTCATCAATATCAGATCGACGGGGATACAACTCCTGTCACACCCGCCAATAAGCTGATTGAAGAGAAGGCAGCACTGGTCCCACATTCACTTCTATGGGACGGCTCTAGTATTCACTTGAACAGAGGGATCCGTCCCATAGAAGTGAATAGGGACGCAATACTTGTAATTACACCAGCTCATTGCAGCAATTACTGTGGCAAGCAGGTAAACAAAGCAGAGAAGGCAGTGCTCATAAGAGCGCTGCCTTCTCTTCAAAGAGCTGATCGGCTGAGTTTCAGGATTTGGACCATCAATAGTAAAAAGCAGACAGCCCCGTTAAAGAACATGAGCATGATATGGACATTTTAATTCAGCAGTGACTAATTCAGATGTTATTTGTATGCCATTACTTCCATCAAATATATAAGATAACATTGTAGGACTGATCATGTAAACATATATAGTAATTCTTATCACCATTTATCCTTGCACGATATAATGATATATATACAATACTGGTTACGCTAACAGATTAAACTCCATAGAGTTCCACAGAGTTATGCAGAACTTGATTTACCTATAGGCACTGCAGGCCAGTGTCTACTCAAGTAAAAATGTATACATTAATTCATTGGACAGCATTTTTCGTATGTAAATAATAAGCAGGAATATGGCCATTAACCACTCACAGTGCTTTGACTGCTTGAAGTAATGCACATTTGGATGGTGCCACGGATAATGGCATCAGTTCTTTTGATGGCGTGGAAATAGGGCAGCCAAGGCCATGAGAATTTATTTGTAGAAGCACAACTTTACTGCACAATTATTTACCCTACATATAATCACTTAACAGGAGGGCACATCACTTGTAATATTGCATCAACGTGTTTACAGCCACCTAGTGAAGGTGTTCAAATCAAAATGGTTGCAGTTTCTCAAAATACACATTACTATTGGAAGTTCTCCATGCACAGAGGAAATACTAGGCCTTCAGGCCAACAGGTGTCTAACTTCTGTTTTTTCCTCACTTGCAGCTATCACCCTATCTCTAGGCACTGACCATACTACATACTGAAGACTGGATGAGGACATTGGGTCCTCTTTGGGTCACCAGTACTAACCCATAATTTGTTTCCCAGTAGGGGCCCTACATCTTCTCTACTGACAAATGACCACTATCTTCATTGCTGAAAACTGTCACATCTGCAAGGTATCTCTCTCTGGTTACGTTGCTGGCTGCTACAAACATTTTTCTGGCAGCACCCCCGGTGGAGACATGCAGACTGGCCATGGAACAAGTATTGCTCTGGCCAATATGGCGCTGAATCAGTGTTTATATAAAGGGTCTTTCTTCACTTTCCATTTGTAGTGCTGGCTAGCTCATCACTACCAAGGAAATTTGCCTTCAGTGTTCTCCTCTAGCAAGGCCAGGCTTAGTTGTGATATTCTCTTACCATCAAATTGGTGCATGTTAGAGCGGCAGCACCACTCAGGAATTTGAGAGAACAGTGCTCTTTCAAAGTGGATGTGAGAAGTGCAATGTTCTGCATTATTTATGACCAGTTTATTAAAATAAAATACATTTATATAAACTGTGTTAGTTAAATACTGGAAACATAGGGGATGATCTATTATGTACTGTTACCTAGATCTTTCATACTGCACTTAATCTGTGCCTCATACACTTCCCCCACAATGCAGCCATTCAGTGTCACATACTGTATGTCACTTCTTCCTTCTCTTTCCCAAGTGCAGACATACATTTCCTCATACTTTATCCATTACCCCCCCCCCCAAATTGAATCCATCCTGTGTCTCATTTTTTAAGCTTACTTGCCAACTCTCCCAGAACATCTCAAAAATGTAGAGACCTTGGAGGCTCTTAGAAGATTTGGCATGGAGGGCTTCATTCTTTTGAAAAGTATCTCTCCATTAGCTCTATGTGGTTTCAAGATGCTGTGTCATTAACTTCGGCCCCAGTTACCATACCAGCTTTAAATGGAATCTGTCATCAGAAAATGACCTATTGTTTAAATCACGTTTTTCATTTTTGATTATTTTTTTAAAATTCTCCATGTCAATATCTATATTTAAACAAAAATCATACACTCCTGCTGTTTTCGCACTGGCCACTAAGCCTAATAATAGGCACCACTTCTAGGTCTGAGCAGCTCACTTTACAACAGTTACCTGCTTATTAGTGTTGACTGAATCGAAGTCCACATTTCTTGAATTTAAGGGAAAATTTGATTTGCCGCAAAGCTAAATTTCCTTGTGTTTTGTGGTAGTGAATCAATTTTTCCTGAATGACGGTAAAAAAACAAAATTCAAGATGCCATCTTGATTGAAGATCTCAAACAAAATCCAGTGGCATATGACATCACCACGCCGGCTGACGTGATGACATCATCACGAGCCACATGAGATTTTGTGCTATATCTTCAATCAAGATGGCGGCAGCCGGCTCTTTGCGAACAAATGGATGAGGTATGCATTTTTTATTTTTTTTTTACATTGGGTTATTACTATCAGATGCCGCAATCAGCTATGAACGCTGCATCTGAGGGGTACAATGACGGGGAGTGGCACATTGAATTGGTCCTTTAAAAGGTTGTATACGTTTTCTTGAAAGCTTGAAAAAATTCTAAGCCTTATGTACTAAACAAAATAAAATGACATTTACAAAATGATGCCAACATAAAGTAGACATATGATGAATGTTAACTATTTTATGATGTATCACTATCTGTCTTAAAAGCAGAGAAATTAAAATTTAGAAAACAGCTAATTTTTTAAAATTTTCTATTAATTTGTATTTTTTTAAAATAAATAAAGGTAAAATATATTGACTCAAATTTACCATTAACATGAAGTAAAATGTGTCATGAGAAAACAATCTCACAATCCCTCGGATAAGCAAAAGCAAAGTTATTACCACATAAAATGACATATCAGATTTGTAAAATAAATATGCTCTGTCAGGAAAGTGAAAAATCTCTGATGTGTTGAGAAAATAAAGTAATAATTGCATAGCTTTCTGCCTTTAAAGAGTGTACCCATACACCTTCTCTATGATAGATAGATAGATAGATAGATAGATAGATAGATAGATAGATAGATAGATATGAAACTACACATTACACCTACAGTATCTATTCTAACATTCCATTCTAAATCCATAGTCACCAATATGGTGTCCTCATTTGCAGCTGAAACAGCTTCAACTCTTTTGGGAAGACTTTCTACAAGATTTTGGAGTGTGTCTGTGGGAGTTTTGGACCATTCATCCAGAAGAGCATTTGTGATGACAGGCACCAATGTTGTTTGAGAGGGTGTGGTTCACAATGTCCATTCTAGTTCATCCCAAAGGTGCTACATGGGGTTGAGATTAGGTCGTTGTGTGCAAAGAAAGCAATGGGCGTTAGTCAGCACATCTCAGTGCACAGATGCACATCATCATGGCTGAAAGCACAAAAGCAAGAACAATGCAATAGCACTCTGCAAACACAAATAATAAATACAATAGTGCCATACTCACTATAGAAAATGTAGTAAAGCTAATGCTACATTATAAAGGAAAGGAACCTACACTAAATACTACCTCTGTTAGTGCCATTCTGGCCTCCATTGAATTCACCATGATGAGCCCACATTATATTATACTAGAGATGAGCGAGTAGTGTTCGATCGAGCCGGTATTCGATCGAATACTACGCTATTCGGCATACTCGATTTCGATCGAGTATAACGGCGATGGCGCACTTAGAATTCGTTTCCCCTCCCACCTTCCCTGGTGCTCTTTTTCCACCAATCACCATGCAGGGGGGGTATGACAGGCCCGCGGAGCACGCTGGCAGCGCGAAAACGGCGTCTACATGGATTGGCTGGAAAAACCACGTGACCTCGAATATTAATAACTCAGGTCTTCCTGCTCGTTCGCATATGCTGCGTGAACTTAGTCAGGGACAGAGGCTGGAGAAGGGAGAGATAGGTTTTAGCTGTTGGACAGGCAGGAGCGTGATTAAAAGACCTTATCAGGGCTACTATAGTGCAGTACAGTGATAGCTTTACTACTATATACACTCTGCAGAGAACGGCTGCTGTATTCAGGGATAGCTGCTGGAGTAGGGACAGAGAGAGGCATTAGTGGTGTATTAGGTGCTCTGCTACATACCAAACTATATTTGGCACTACTGTTCTGCGTTCTTTTTGGCTGCAAAACCCTGTTATATACCTAGTGTGTATATGCACCATCTGATCTTCTGGCAGTATACATTCTGGCTGTGTACATTTTTTTTTTAAAATACAGTTTCTTTGGCTCTAGTGTTCTGGGTTCTGTGTGCCTGCAATACCCTTTTTGTATACCAGGTGTAAATACCCACCGTCTGACCTGTTAGTACACGGCTGTGTACTCAGACATATTTAAAAAAAAGTCCTGTTATTTGGCACCTGTATTGTGCGTTCTGCGTGCCTGCAAAACTCTTTTATATACGTGCTGTTAATACCCACCGTCTGACCTGTTAGTACACGGCTGTGTAATCAGACATATTTAAAAAAAGGCCTTTTATTTGGCACCTGTATTGTGCGTTCTGCGTGCCTGCAAAACTCTTTTATATACGTGCTGTTAATACCCACCGTCTGACCTGTTAGTACACGGCTGTGTAATCAGACATATTTAAAAAAAAGTCCTTTTATTTGGCACCTGTACTGTGCGTTCTGCGTGCCTGCAAAACTCTTTTATATATGTGCTGTTAATACCCACCGTCTGACCTGTTAGTACACGGCTGTGTAATCAGACATATTTAAAAAAAAGTCCTTTTATTTGGCACCTGTACTGTGCGTTCTGCGTGCCTGCAAAACTCTTATATACGTGCTGTTAATACCCACCGTCTGACCTGTTAGTACACGGCTGTGTAATCAGACATATTTAAAAAAAAGTCCTTTTATTTGGCACCTGTACTGTGCGTTCTGCGTGCCTGCAAAACTCTTTTATATACGTGCTGTTAATACCCACCGTCTGACCTGTTAGTACACGGCTGTGTAATCAGACATATTTAAAAAAAGTCCTGTTATTTGCACCTGTACTGTGCGTTCTGCGTGCCTGCAAAACTCTTTTATATACGTGCTGTTAATACCCACCGTCTGACCTGTTAGTACACGGCTGTGTAATCAGACATATTTAAAAAAAGTCCTTTTATTTGGCACCTGTACTGTGCGTTCTGCGTGCCTGCAAAACTCTTTTATATACGTGCTGTTAATACCCACCGTCTGACCTGTTAGTACACGGCTGTGTAATCAGACATATTTAAAAAAAAAAGGCATTTTATTTGGCACCTGTACTGTGCGTTCTGCGTGCTTGCAAAAATCTTGTATATACGTGGTGTTAATACACACCGTCTGACCTGTTAGTACACGGCTGTGTACGCCAAATATTGTAACAAAAAAAAAAATGCGGAGGGCTAGCGAAATTGGACGTGGACGAGGACGGGGGCGCGGAAATGCTGTTGGGGGCCTTGTTGAAGACAGTGGGGATACAATGCGTGCTGGTGAGGGGCAGCCAGGATTCCGCTCATCCAGAATCCCTGCCTTTATGGGACAGTTAAGCAGGGGGTGGGTTACACCGCTGTTGAGGCCTGAGCAGTGTGAACAGGTGGTGCAATGGATAGCCGATAGCGCTTCCACACAGTTGTCCACCAGCCAGTCATCCACACAGTCTCACTCTGACCCTCCTTCCTCCACACCTGGCCAACAGAGTCAACCCACCCTTGACCCCTCCCAGGAGCTCTTTTCGGGTCCTTTTTCAGATGTGCCGGAAGAATCCCTGGAGCTACCAGAGGAATTTGTTTGTAGTGATGCCCAACCACTTGAGTATTCGCCATCTCCTGCTGATGTGGACCCTGAACCAGCATCTGTTATCATGAGCGATGATGATGATGAGACGCAGTTGCCATCAAGGGAGGCTGTTGGAATGTCCAGTGGGCAGGAGGAGGAGCAGAGTGAGGAAGTGGAAGAGGAGGTGGTGGATGACGAAATGACCGACCCCACTTGGCCAGGGGTGATGTCCAGCGGGGAAAGCAGTGGAGAGGTGGTGGTCTGCGCAGCACCGAAAAAGGCAGCAAGAGGCAGAGGGATGTCCAGAGGCAGAGGGATGTCCAGAGGCAGAGGGATGTCCAGAGGCAGAGGGATGTCCACAGGCAGAGGACAGTCCAGACAGAGAAGTGAGGCCACAGCCAGCAGGGCCGAAGCTGTTCCCGGCAGCAGGCAGTCGCGCGAAGCTCCCCCATCGAGGCCTCGTACTTCTGTGGTGTGGAGATTTTTTAATGTTTGTGCGGATGACAAACTGAGTGCGGTTTGCACACTCTGCCACTCAAAACTGAGTAGGGGCTCTGAGAAGAGCAATATGACAACCTCAGGCATGCGGCGTCACTTGGAAGTCAAGCACTGGGCTGAGTGGGAGAGAGCAAACGCAATACAACCTGCGCAAGGTCTTCCTGCCACTGCCTCTTCCCCTTTGTTGTGTGCTGCCACTGCGGTCCAGACCTCCAGCCAGGACACCTCCACATCTGCCTCTGCCTCGGCTACTTTGGGGCCGTCTCCTTCAGCCTCCCCTTCCCCTGCATCTTTGCCTGCACCTTCACACTCCTCGTCCCATCAACTGTCCATCTCGCAGGCGTTCGACCGCAGGCGGAAGTACGCCTCGAGTCACCCCCAAGCCCAAGCCTTAAACTGCCACATCTCCAAACTGCTGGCCCTGGAGATGTTGCCGTTTAGGCTTGTGGAGACGCAGGCCTTCCGCGACCTGATGGTGGCTGCCGCACCTCGCTATTCCGTCCCCAGCCGCCACTACTTTTCCCGGAGTGCCGTCCCCGCCCTGCACCAGCACGTGTCGCGTAACATCAGGCGGGCCCTGAGGTACGCAGTCAGCGCAAAGGTCCACTTGACCACCGACTCGTGGACAAGCGCTTGTGGCCAGGGACGATACATCTCTTTGATGGCACACTGGGTGAATGTTGTGGAAGCGGGGACGGGGTCGCAAAGAGAGACGGCCTACCTACCACCCCCGCCCAAGATTGCCAGCAGGGGTTCTGATAAACCCCCTCCTCTTCCTCCTCCTCCTCCTCCTCCTCCTCTGCCTTAACATCGCCCTCAGCCGCTAGCTGGAAGCGTTGCAGCACTGGCGCGGGGAGACGTCAGCAGGCGGTGCTTAAGCTCATCAGCTTGGGCGACAGGAAGCACAGCACCCCAGAGGTGAGGGAGGCCATATTGCAGCAGACGGAGATGTGGCTGTCGCCGCTGCAGCTAGGACCAGGCATGGTCGTGTGCGATAACGGCCGTAACCTGGTGGCGGCTCTGGAGCTTGCCGAATCTCAATCACGTACCATGCCTGGCCCACGTTTTTAATCTGGTAGTCCAAAAATTTCTAAAGACTTACCCCAACCTGGCAGAGCTACTGGTGAAAGTGCGGCGCTTGTGCGCTCACTTTCGGAAGTCAACTGTAGCTGCTGCTAGCTTAAAAAAAACTCCAGCAACGCCTCCATTTGCCTGAACATCGGCTGTTGTGCGACCTGCCGACTCGCTGGAATTCCACCTATTCCATGTTGGCCAGGGTGTGTGAGCAGCAGAGAGCATTGATGGAGTACCAGATTATGAATCCACGCGTGCCTCCAACTCAGCTCCCTCAGTTTGCCAACCACGAGTGGCCATGGATGGCAGACATATGCGATGTACTGCGTATCTTTGAGGAGTCCACCAAGAAGGTCAGCAGCGAGGACGCTATAGTGAGCGTAACCATCCCGCTCCTATGCG